>LGRX02012055.1:0-23321 GCA_001247695.2 Cymbomonas tetramitiformis
GTTGGGGGAATTAGCTGGCTGACCCCAAATCTCCGGTTTTCTTAAAGGTGAGTGATTACTGTATATACCGTCGAATATATGCACACGACAGCTTTCGCTTCAATACATCGTCAGCGATTAGCGGAGTTGTGCAATAAAATTATCGGCGCGACATAAATCGCATACAGCATATATTGCGACGAGGTGTGCGCACGAGATATGTATGTTGTCAATAATCGCAGGGTATGGTACGATGTGCGAGAATTAAGCGCCCATATAAAAAATGAGCGTCAGCGCACATAATCTCATCAACTGCGACAGAGATGCACATAATCTCGTTATCAGCGACATTCGCAATTGTACCCCGCGAACCGTACAGTATACATACAGGCGTGCGATGATAAAAATTCGTACCGTGCGACACAGATGTGCGATGATCATACTTCGTACCGTGCTACACACATGTGCGATGATCATATTTCACACCGTGCGACGGAGATGTGCGGTGATCATATTTCATACCGTGCGACGCAAATGTGCGATGATTATAGCTTGTACAGTGCGACGCATGCATCAGTATCAGGGAAGATATCTTACCCCGATTGGCCGGCCCCGGGCCGAACTGAGTCGCCAAAATGAGGCCCGGGCCGAAGAGGGGCCGAAAGAGAAATTGCTTTGGGGCCGAACCAATTTGGCGCAAACTTCTAAATTTTTGATCAAAATTTTGCGATTTTTGCACTTTCCCATACTTAAGATTAAAATTTTCGCGCCTGCGGCGGGCATTTTGTAGTTTGGACCGGGCGGGCCGAAGGCAGGCCGAAAGAAAATTTGATTTGGGGCCGTACCAGCTCAACGGAAGATATCTTCCCTGATCAGTATGCGGATTAGCTGCGACATACACAATTTGTATCACGCGCATACATAGTGTGTACAATTCCGATGTTCGTATAATATCGCACCAAGTGGGCGCATACAGCGATAGATGGACGCATGATAAAATGAGGCCCAACAATACACACACACATGCTGCGCAGAAATAGTGTGTGCGACATCATCATCAGTATACACACATATGCTGCGCAAAAATAGTGTGTGCGACACCATCATCATTATACACACACATGCTGTGCAGGGATCGTGTGTGCGATATAGTCATCATTATACACATAAATGCTGTGATGATATGCGAGTGACAAAATATCTTAAATATCCTGTAAATAACAACATGTTGTGATTGACAGTGAGTGACAAAATTATCACATTTATCACATTTATCACACTTATCACAGATCAGTGACAAAATTATCATATTTATCACACGTATCACACTTATCACAGATCACTATCACATAGCATACTGTGATAGAGTGCATGAGCTATACTGTGATAAAAATCAGCCTGATCACATAAATCTAGCATACATGCACACATGCATAAATCCAAGCCTGATCACGATAACAGCTTGGCATGCACAAATCCATGCATTATCGCTTGGCATGCACCCATACAGCCTGATCACGATAGCGGCTGTGCATTATTGTTATACATGCCTATGATTTACTGTGACATCTTGCAAATCACATGTCTAACATGCTAGATCTGGCAAGTCCAGTGCTATATTGAAAACCCAAATAGTGTAAGATGCCAGTCTTGATTGTTAAGACAGGGATTAGCGCAGTTGTTCCATGACGGAGGATTTGGGATTGGACATCTGTTCTCCTATTAATCAAGTTGGATACTCATCGGTGCTACTTGTGAAAATTTATCATTTAACTCATCATTCATTATGATGAGATGTACAGGATTACATCAGTATACTAACTATATTGATATACAATATACTGGTGCGATATGTTGTCCATTGGTATACAGACAAACCTGTATGATTAATCTATATCAATTTACTTAAGTGTACTCAATCAGTAAGTACATGTACAATATATAGTCACTGTGTATACCATCTGATGGGATCACATCAGAGTATACTACCACTATAAAACTATATATAACAGTACTCACACTAATATTTATGTTAATACATGTTGTAGATATACTGACATTACACTGGGTCAGTAAGTGTACATGATTAATGTATAATATCAATATCCCATGTATGATGCATAGATACCATCCCACAAACACATGTGCGTGTGGGATGTCAGTGATGGCGATAGATAAGGGAGCAGGGTCACACCACATGCTGAAGGGTTGGATGGAGAATATCTCCAGACCCGAAGGCAATATACCGTGCTCAAAAAACAGTTGGTCACTGTTGAGCACTGTCCATGCCCTTTCATTCTATCGCTGGAGCAACACCATCATCTACTGTGCATTTTGACAGTTGATTCAAAACCTGATCACTTCAATGCATATCTTAGTAAATCTCACAGATCAGAATTCATCTTGACACTGATAGCTGATAGAGGTCACTAAACAGACACTGCTCTGATTATTCAAGCATTGTTCTGATTTACTTAGAAACTGGAGGTGTCATTTTGATAACCTTCCAGTGCACTGCCATATGCCTAAGTAAATGATAAGTTATCTGACATATCACTTAAGTGACTGCAAGTCACTATTGATAAATTTATATATATTAGGGTTTGGTCTATTTATCATGGGTTTCAATCAGTAAAACCTCAAATAATGACCATGCACATATCTTCACAGAACACCATGAAAAATATCAATTTCAATTTCATGTGTGCAAGTGAGGTATATTCCAGAGTTGTGAAAGATGTATACATCATAGTATACACTGGGGCTTATATACATATATAAGCCAAAAATGGCAGAAATAGGTGAAAATCTAATACGTTAGATTTCAAAATGATTTTTTGGGTCCAATTTTTTCGCGGATTCCAATTTTATACCTATTAAGGTATCAAAAAATCACTATGCCACATTTCATATCTCTTGTAACACCCTAAAATCTTGTGATAACACCTAGGGGTGTAGCATACACCTCAGGGATCACATAATAAACAGTGACATGTTGAGTACAGTTTTGCTTCTTTCCTTCAAAGAAAAATGCATGTTGCGTACTAAGTGTTACTGATACCATGTAACACCCTAAAGTCACTGCAGGTGATTAGGGTCACAGTAACCCAGTAACCTTGAAATGCCACAAAAAAAGACAAAATATGAGTGAAACACACTGTATTTGGCATTATGGTCATGCTGAAATCAGCACATACATGACTGATATTTCGGGCTACAGCCCAAGAACTGTAGGGCAACATCCCAAGAACTGTAGGGCAACATCCCAAGAACTGTATAGCTGCTTCCTATAAGGATTGCATGCTATTTGATGAAGTATTTAGGCACTTGACAACTGCCTATGATTATCACACTTCCTTGAGGGGGGAAGAAGGTGGAATCAAGTATATATACTTCACTCATTATATAAATGTACAAACATAATATATGTACAAATATAGATATATATATATATATATATCACACACTGAACGGCATGAGATCGGCCAACAAAAGCCAGCCCATCATCATCCCAGTGGATGTGAAAAGCAAATCAAGAGCAGGGCGGGGCCGTGACAAGATTGTGCATTAGATTTAATGGTTTTTATGGTACAAAATTGAGGTCAAATGCACTTTTTCGAAATCTAGGAGGAGTGAAAACACACAGAACTTTTGACTCAGAATCTATATACACGTTATACACATATTATTTACATGTTTTTTTTCGTCTTGCTTTACGCGTCCACTTCAGGTGCTACCGCTACCGCTACGCAATTATCAAAAGCTTCGTCTTCATCGGAATCATCCGATTCATTCAAGTCACCTAGGTCCTTGCGCGTGCGTTTGGATTGTTGTGCAAGCAAAGCGACGACTATCTGCGCGTATTGCTCGTTCGGTATACTCCGTTCGGGGTCATTCGCATCCACATTCCATGCCAGCACTATTTCATTCTTATCGAAAGTCTCGGTAGACGGTCGGTGCCCCGGTGGCGCTGCGAAAGCTCCTGGGTGACTCGCAAGCTGCTTGCCGAGGTGCTTCTTCTTGGTGTCGGTGTGCTTTTTGGGTTGGAAATAGCGATATAGCAGCTGTTGAGTTGACGGATAGCGCGCCTCCACCTTCACCAAGTACAACGGATCCGACCATTCGCTTCGCTTCAGTTGTACGCGGAACGCGAACTTGTCATTTTCAGATTCCACCGCGAGAGCCACGGCAAAGCTGCCGACTGTCATCTGGCCGTAGGTGACCTCCCACTGGGCGTTGTCCACGTACTGCTCTGCTCGCTTTTGGGCTCGACCTTGGTGTTTCCGTTTACCGTTGTACACTTCTACGTCGAAAGTGTGGCAGTCGGGTGGTCCACTGCGTCATGCCATCGATGATCACCGAGGCATACTTATGCCAAGTTTTGTTCATGGTAATGCTCTTGGTCATATTCGCTTTACGACCATGTTTGTAGAACTTCTGGCGCTCCGCTCGTGCGATTGCATGATGTTTGTTGAGAGGCCCGTTGTATTGCGCTGTGCAAGATACACAAATTTGGGTCAGTGAACAAATTACATAAGCATATAAACACATCACAAAGCTATTCATGAATATTCACCTTTTTGAGATTTGGTTAAGCCTTCCTTCAATAACTTGAAGGACGCGCAAACATCGCACTGAGAAAATCGGTTGATTGGTTTACGTATTCTGGTTGGTCACCACACCGTACCGTTTCGTATCGGCCGCCATCTACCACACGACTTCTCGGAATTCCTGCTCTCTCACGGCAACCGTATCGGCGACCCACCACATTTCTTGGCCGCCCAAGACTTCCGCATTTTTTTCACGTCTTCTTGCCTCACTCCACCCCTGTAGTCTTCTTCGTCATGGTCGCTTCTACGAGATCCACAGCTAGCATGGCGAGTCGCCGCCGCACATTGAGCACGATTTTTTATTCCGTTGCTGCCAGGCATGCCAACACACCCGCGACTCCACCAGCGGCACAGCCGCCCGCTAATTCAGCGGGGGCTACATTTTTGGCATCGGTACGCACCTTACAGCGAGCGCATTTCGACATGAAGATCTCCAAGCACGTTCAACGCAAGTCGTTCGAGGGCAAGGTTGGGAGATTTTCCGGTGCGGAGTCCCACGCGGCGGCCCTCTTCACGAGAATGGTCTCTGCGCTGCAAACGGCATTCGTCACTGAGGACATCGGGTTCGCTCCGCTCTTCACGCTGGACGACGCTACTTTGGCCGTCCGCGTGGAGGCCAACAATTTATTGTTCTCTACACTCGAGCTGCTGGTAGACCCCTCCTCGCCGGCGGCGGACTGGATGGACTCGTCCCACGCCAGCTTTCCAGGGGACGGTAAGCGTGTTCTACTCGAGTTCGCTCGTCGGATGATCCCTATTGGTGACCCCTTCCAGGGGCAAGCGGACATGTTGGGCGTCCGCATCTCTGCGGGCGTGGACCCGCATGGCCCGATCGAGGACTTCAACGCCGCGCTCAAGGCTGCGAGGACGAGGGCAACGCTTTTGGACGAAGACGTGAAGTCCCTTTTCATCAAAGCCCTCGACACCACCTTCTACCAGCCGGTGGTGTCCCGTTTGCTTCTTCACGACCAACGGGCCGCCCACGACCTCCTCACTATTCAACAATGGGTACGTGAGTGCTACGGCGAGCACGTGCGGGCGGGCACCGCCACCGCATCCGCACACCGGTACTCCCACGGCACGCACTTCATGGAGAAGGACATCGGTGACTTGGACGCGAAGGGTGAGCTCGCGGACTTGCGGATGATGGTCCTCGACTTGAAGCGGCAGTTGGCCGCCTTCCTCGTCACCGCCGAGTCCGAGCCGTCTCCACGGGGATTTACTCCTCGCGCGGACAAGCCGGATCGCCGCATCAAGACCCGATTCGCGGCCTCGCCCCTCCCCAAGGGGGGGAATTGGTCTCAATCCGTCTCCAAGAAGGTGGCCTTCCATCGCGACACCGGTGCGACCGTCCCGTACTGCCAAAATCAGGTGTGCGCTAAGGGGAAGGCGCGGCATTGGCATCGGGACTGCCCGAACGGGGGCAGGACCGGGCTCTCGGCCTACGCCTTCGCTGAGGAGGCCGAAAACTCCGTGCTGGCCGCGAGGTTCCAACACGCCATCGACCACGACGACTCCGTGGAGTTCGACGCCCTTTGCATGCTTGCGGGCGGGAAGCCGGAGGTCTTCACCGACCTTTCCGCGTGCTCGTTCTGCGAGGAGGACGGTGAGGCCCTCGTGTCCGCCGTCACCGAGTTCTCTGAGATGGCACGCACGGCTGGGGCTTCGACATTCAACGCCAACA
Source organism: Cymbomonas tetramitiformis (assembly GCA_001247695.2). Taxonomy (NCBI): domain Eukaryota; kingdom Viridiplantae; phylum Chlorophyta; class Pyramimonadophyceae; order Pyramimonadales; family Pyramimonadaceae; genus Cymbomonas; species Cymbomonas tetramitiformis. The sequence goes on from LGRX02012055.1 coordinate 6,274, forward strand.
CCTTCACTGCCGACTTGCCGGTGGTGTCGGAGCCGCCCGCGCACTCCCCGCCCGCGTCGGTTGAGTCAGAGGAGGAATGGACCGGTCCGCCGAACCCCTTCTGCCCTCCCGTCACCCGCACGTTTGCCGATCTCATTGAGAGCACGGGGATTGCATTGGGGGCGCCCGACGAGCCGGCCCCGAGCGTAAATTTGCTCTCCGCGGTTGAGACACCGGAGCGCGTGATGGGCTACGAGCCCGCGACCTACACCACGAGCGACGATGACGACGAGGATGCCTCGGTGGCGCTGCCGCGCCCACGGTACGGCTGTGGGGGCGGCGTTCCGGGTATCGGGAGGTCTCTTCTCACTTCCTCCTTGGTGTGTGCGCTCTTTGTAATTTGTGCCACCGCCGCACCGCACGCCGTTGCCGGTGTCGGTGGTGCCGATGCGCGCGCATGCACGGCTCCACCGGTCGGTGGTGCTACGTGGACTGCCTCGGCAGTCCCGACTACGGGAACATCAACAACTACGTTGCATCGTAACGATCTTGGCGACGCGGTGGATGGTGTGAGCACGGTTGCTATTCCGCCACATCGACAGACGCGGTATCGGGAGCTGCGGCAAGGATTCTGCACTCTCCGCAATGTCCCGCGCCTGCCATGGCGCTATATGAAATATGATCCCGACCCACCAGTTCCGCCGTCGCCGCCTTACCCGCCACCGCCGTACTCGTCCGATGACGAGGAGCCGAGCTCTGGTGACCATGCGGCTGTGATCGAGGATTCAGAAATTTCTTCTACGAATGATTTACCACAGGCCCCGGAGGCCGGCAACTACTTCACCCTCACGCTACTCCGGGCCGGACCGCCAGTCCCGTAGACCTCTAGTGGCTGAGATTCGTCACACCGTGCCTGCCTAGAGATTAGCTATTGCTTAGCCTCCTAGATGTGCAGAGGAGCTCTCTGAAATTGAGCTGTGTTTAGGGTTTTAGCAGTTAACAGCAGTATCTGTCAACCTTGCTGTGACCTGGGACCGCCCTGACCAAGAGTACAGGCCCCCAGGTGTGCTACAGTTTCCTCCTGAGGTTGAGTAGGGAGTTTGTTTGCTTCGTTTCACTACTGGCTTCGGTCACCACCCTAGGTGGTGTGCTGGATGTGACACACCGACAGTTTAATCTGTCACTTGTCACTTCCTAAAGTAGGCTGGGTGACCGTCACCAGTAGTCGGGAAACTCCCGCTAGTATTTATGTGTATCTCTCTTTTATCAATCTGACTTTTACCGTTCTGATTCCGAAACCCTTAACTCAGGGTTTATTTCCAGTTATCATAGTTATTCACTCCGAACTATATATTTGACACTGTTCAATAGCAGCCGCATAGTCTGAAAGGTTGAATAACAACCTTGACAGTGGTCATTCTCCGTCCACGCGACGAACGAGGACATACAAGTGTGTGCAGCAGTAGATATATTGTATACTGTATATTGTGTGTGTGACAGGTTCGCGCATACATACAGGCGACAGCGATCGCACATATACGATCATATATCGAATAATAACATCCGCTGCAAAATCAACAGCAAACGGAGTGCGCGAGGAATCACCATCGCGAACGCATTCGCATCTGATATCGCTCGCAGAAACATCGTCAAAAAATAACAGCGACAAGGTGTGCGCACTGTGTACGGATCGCACATACATGCTGTTATCATTTCGCAGGGTTGGTACGATATGCGACATACGGACGCGCGAATGAAAAATCATCATCAGTATGTATGATCCGTACAGTAATCACCCACCTTTAAGAAAACAGGAGATATGGGGCCAGCCAGTGATATTCTCCAACTTGGGTACCCCCCCCCCTGCCAGCGCCAGCGTCCTATGAAAACGCTATGAATAGTGGACCGCGATCTCTTCACTCAGCCAGCGCATTTCTTAGCCATCTACATGGACACCCACCTAGCCTAGACATTTTCTTAAAACGATTTTCACTTTTCGAACGATGGACCCTGTAAGTCGTGCACAACTTAAGGATCTTAAGCAGGATTTCGATGACGAAATTATTTCGGAGACAGATTATCTAGAACTGAAGGGCATCGTTCTACATGAAATGTACATGAAATATTGAGAGAAGTGATATATTGATGTCACATATCTATAATATCATATGTAATATTTGCAAATGCCAGCAATTTTTTCTTAGCTATAAGAAATTGGAGAATCGTATCTTAGGCCGGCCAGCCAGCACCAATATTTCTTATTTTGGTCCATGCCATAACCTTCAAAAACCAGCCAGCGATATTCACCAACTTGGGTAGCCCCCCGCCCCCCCTGAAACGCTGGCTACTTTCTTATCGTCGGGTTTTCTTAACGGTGAGTGATTACGTACGCGCGATGGCACCGTGTGTCACTTCCTATTATCTGTACTAGTACTCAGTACAGTACGGGTGTCACAGGTTTAGGGTTTCCGGCATAAAGCCGAGACTAACTTATGTTTATCTACACTCTTATGCGAAACCGAAAGTGAAAGCATTCTGACCGTAGCCTAATATATAGTCTTAGCTATATATCTCACAGGTTATGGTGCGCCAGGCACCTTCCACTACTTTTGGTAGCATGATTGGCTAAACGCCTCCGCTTGGTGGGGCGTTGGGGGCCCCAATTGATGGTTGCGCTATGAGCGGAGGACTCGCGGTTGAAGCACGCGTCGTTACGGAGTAATTGTGTTTATCGCTGCAGCGTACCCTACGTGATTTTTTGGATGTCCACGGGATTTTCGTTTTGACTGGAATTGATCACTCTTTGTCGCGGACTTCTTGCGCAACGTGTACTTCGACTTCCACATTTCTACAATTGGGATTTCACAGTTACGAACGTTTTGACTGCTTTTGCCATCACCATTTCCGCGAGTTCCTCCTCTCGGCGCCATCGCCACCTTACCCCGACGTACCCACCTATAGGATTTACATCATGAGTGTTTCTTCGCACGCTACGCCCCCCATGGGGGCTCACAACCGAATTCGACTAGACACAATTTTTTCCCGAGACGTTGGGATGCGCTATCGGCCGACACCTGCATCTCCGGCGGCGACTTTGACGGCTCCTGAACGGACACGTGCCGTGGCCGTTCAGAATTCATCATGGGACGTGGATTTGATCGAGAGGACGTCTCGAGACGCTCTTGGCACCAAAGATGTGTCATTCCGAGGTGACGAATCGGACCGCAACGTACTATGGACATCGTTGGTGACATCTTTACAATCGGCATTTGAGCTGAAGGACCCCGCCAACGACACCCTCTTCGACTTGGCGGATGCCACCAAGGAGGTCAACAACGTCTACAACGCCATTCTCTTCACGACGTTGACATCTTTACCGAAGCCGCACTCACCCGCCAGGCGTTGGGTGGACGCTTCTGGACGCGCTTCCCCGCGAGATGGGAAACAAGCGGGCCTTGCTGGAAGTCACGAAGCGGCTGCTTCCTCGCGTCCTCCGTATAGCTGGCAATTTACCGGGTAAAGGATTTTGGCCCTTGGTAATACCGGGTAAAATACCGGTAATACTTTGAGTGGTATTACCGAGGTAATACTATTCTGGGATTTTTGGCAATAATTAAACGACGATCATGGGGCATCACGCACACATTATTATTGGGAGCCATGCAAGTGTGCTCCTAGAGGCTTTGATGTATGCGCAATCGATCTAAGAAGGTGGCGAGACCGAATTCGAATGCTGTCGCCACCAAAACGAACAAAAACTACTTGCCAGAAAGTACAGACAGCCGCCCCGATTTTGGGGATTGGTTACATGCTGCACTCTCGGGTACCGTCAACTGCCGTACAAATGTGCTCCTAGAGGCTTTGATGTATGTGCAATCGATCTATGAAGGTGGCTAGACCAAATTCGAATGTCGTCGCCACCGAAACGAACAAAAACTACTTCTCAGAAAGTACAGACAGCCGCCCCGATTTTCGGGATTGGTAATACCCTTACCCGGTATTACCAATGGTAAAATTTGGTATTTTGGCATGGAGGACGGTCAGAGTGTCCTAAGAAGGGTGAATCCATGACGGATATCTCTCGTGTTGCCACGCAGGGATGTACTCGCGTTGTGAACTGTTTAGACTTCGAGCACGTCTCAACCTCTCACGGAATGGGGATGTTGGAAATCGTCCTGGCGTGACGGCTGAGAAGCCGTCGATTTGATTTTTTCCCATGGTAAAATGGGTAAAATCGATGGTAATACGGGGGTAATACCCGGTAATACCCATACCCGGTATTACCGATGGTAAAACTTTTTGGTAACGTGCGGTAATACCCCCCTGCACCAGGGTAAGGACTTTTTGGGGCAAAGTAATACTTGGTAAAATACTGGTAATACCTATACCTAGTATTACCTTTGGTAAAATTCGTGCCAGCCATAGTCCTCCGACCACTTGGGAACTACGAGGAACTTTGCGCCATCTACTTCGACTCCAAGCCCGACCCCGATCCGTTAATTCAAGACTTCGACGCCTGCTTGACGGCTATCCGCAACTCGCCCTCTGGTCCGCTCGACGACATGATGGCCAAAAAGCAACTCCTCGCGTCCCTCGACCCCATCATGTACGACAAGGTCACCACACCACTTCGGCTCGACGTGGACTTGGCCAAGGTTGACCTCGAGGACATCTACGCCCACATCCTCGAGATTTGGGAGGGCGAAAACGGTGTTGGCCGCGCGAAGCAGCCTAAGCCGTCACCTCCGACTTCCACGGCTATACTTTACTCTGGTGGAGTTGACGTGAAAACCCGCATCCTCGAGTTCGAGAAGCAATTGGAGTCGGCTACTTCGACTCTCATGGCCCTCAAGGACTCAATCGCGAAGGATGACGAGCCTCTTTCTGGTTTCGCTGGCTCTCGCCGCCACCGCCAGCAGCCTGACGGTAAGCGGGGTGTCTCCTTTCCGCCCTCGCGTTGGCGGGATGAGCGCAACATGAGGGACGATGGGAAGTTTCATGGCCGGAACAATCGTGTTGGAGGCTATGGCGGGCGGAAGAGCTTCCGCTTCGCCGCAAGCCCGCTCAAGACCGACGGGAATTGGCGGCAAGACCACTACAAAAAGAACTCCGCCCACAACATCTCGTTCCACGTGGCCTCCTCCGCCTTCGTCCCCGAGTGCGTGCGTTGTCCTCCTGGACACTACCACGACACCGCGAATTGCCCCACGGACGACATGGCGTGCGCGGAGTGCGACTTGGTGACTGCCGACGAGAACGACGAGATTGTGTCCGCGTTCCAGACCGCCTTCGACGCACAGGACGACGCCACCTTCGCTCGACTTTGTGGACAACATGATCAACCCGTTGTTCGTCACGACGAGGAGCCTTTCACCTTCGCCGACGACAACAACATCGGCCTTCGGGCACAGTACGCGGGCTTGCTCCCTTCTCCGCCCTCTCTCCTACCCGCGTGCACGAGGCGCGCACAGCTCTCCGTGAGCTGAAGCAGGTAGCCGGTGGTGCTGAGTCGGCTCCGCAGCATTTTCCCATGGTTCATTTCGGCTCGGCCACGCCCGCCGTGATCGACGAGAGCATCACGGAGCCTGAGCCGCAAGTGACAATCGAGAGCGACGGGGACGCGCTAATCTTACCGAAGCAGTTCATCGACAACGACCCCCCCTTCGAGCAGTCCTTTATGGACGGCATGTCTGTGAAATTGGGCTTCTTTGAGCCCGAGCCACAGGTTTCAGCTAATTCCTTCACCCCCCTGCCTCCGTACATTTCTTCCACGCGTGATGCAGCTAGCGTGGCTGACTCGGAGACTGACGACGAGGAGTTACATGTGGACTTGCCGCCACCCGCTCCACGGGTTGGTGGTGTCCGGACACCGTCAATTGGCAGTCTTCTCACGGTAGCAGCATTGCCGGCTCTGTTCATGTGTGTGAGCATGGCTTTGCTCGGCACCGTCACCGCCTCTGCACTTTGTGGCGTGGAGATTGCTCCACGAGCGGTGGTGTGCGGGCAGCACTCCAGTTATCAGAATTGCGCAGTGGACTTCTTCCCTGACTCCGCCTTCCTAGACTCTGGACCCGCTGACCCCGACGACAACTTCGATCTGGACTCTGGTTCTCTGGACTTTGACACTTTTGACTTCTTCAGTCTGAGCTTTGAGATTGACAACAACAACCTCTACAGTGAACTCTGCTTTGTGGACCACTTTCAAAGTGGCTAGAGTTGTTTTGTGACTGCTAGTAGCCCTGCTAGATCAGCTTCAAGGCCAAGATGCCTCCCTGTGTGCACGGCTAGCTAGAGATTTGGGACCACCCTGGCCAAGAGCACATGCCCCCTCTAGAATTATTTCCACCGCTTGAGATGGTGTGTTTTCAAACTGCAACAACCTTGCTCCACCCTAACTTTTCCTCCGTAATAGTCCAGGGTGATGTGCTGGATGTGACACACCGTGCGTGTCACTTCCTGTTATCTGTACTAGTACTTAGTACAGTACGGGTGTCACAGGTTTAGGGTTTTCGGCATAAAGCCGAGACTAACTTATGTTTATCTACATCACTCTTATGCGAAACCGAAAGTGAAAGCATTCTGACCGTAGCCCAATATATAGTCTTAGCTATATATCTCACAGACTCACGCCTTGCCAATCTCAGAATAATATTGTGCCAGCACTTCGATCGCGCCGCTTTTCCCACGAAGGTTTTTCCAGCGGCTGTATTGTGTTGTATTCGCGGTAAGAGGATCCAGAGGACCCGTGGGACCGCGGGGGACGGCTTACCCATAATCCTAAGAACCCGATCAGTCGAGGACTGCTTAGGATCCCACATAGCCTAGTCACCACTTGCAAGCCTGTTCCTCATAGTAGAATGCTGGCTAAGCCCCAGTCTGTTTAAAGTTCCTGCACCGCATAAGAACAATAACCCTGTGCCACTGCGGAGCGGGTAACTGTATAGCCCTGCCGGCAGCTTCAGGTTGGGGCCGCAACACATTTTTGCCGACCGAGTTCCTTGCTTTGCAAAGGTGTGCAGTATAGAATAGGATAACTTAATAGTGGTAATAGGCTGAGAGGGCACGGCGCCCTGTAATAGCCCACTCAGTTTTATAAATGAGTCTCTTTTCTTTCTTATATACCCGTTCCATATAAGTATATATACAGATCATCCTTTTCATAAGATCGGACGGCATGGCACGATACGATTAGTAAGTGTAACCGAGTTTTAACTTTTATTGACGATTGCAATCCTCTATTTTGTGTCCGCTCTGTGAAAGTGTTAAGTGTATATATAGTTATAGTATTCTGGACACCGCGTCTGCCATGCCATGCCATAACGTCGGGGTGGCGTCGCGTCGCGGCACACGTGGACACGCGAATACAGTGGCGAATTGGCGATGTGGCGATGTGGCGAACTGGCGATGGCATCCTTATCGTTTGAACGTCGTCAGATCGAAATTTCGTTTGTGTCGCCCGTTGGGATTCGAGTTTTGATTAGGTATTTAACGGCAAGTAAGTAACTAAGTAAGTAAGCAAGTAATTTGCCCGGGTTCGTTGATGTGAGATGAGACTTTCCCCCCTAAGGTGGGGTCTGGATGTGACACCCCGTGTGTGTCACAGTCCTCTGTCTGTACTAGTACTCCGTACAGTACGGCTGTCACAGGTTCAGGGTTTCGGGCTTAAGCCGAGCGATACTCAATCTAACTTCACTTCTTATGTTATCTTAAGTGTAAGCATTCTGTGTTTCACCACCTTAAGATATAGTCAGCACTATATATTTCACAGGTTATGGTGCGCCAGGCACCTTCCACTACTTTTGATTGCATGAGTGGCTAAGCCACTCCGCTTGGTGGGGCGTTGGGGGCCCGATTTGATGTCGCGATTTTCGCGGTTGCGGTCGAGAGCTAGTTTACGGGCGGATTATTTTGGTATCGCTGCAGCGTGCGCCTACCTGGGATCATTTTGTATTGTCCGCGTTGGATTCCGCTCGACTGAGGCTTGATCAACTTTTGTCGTGGGATTCCTTGGCCGCCGCGTTACGATCTTGCAATTTCACAGTTACGGCTCCTTAATTATCCGTTCCGACACTGCATCTTACGGCTCTCGACCATCGCTTTTCTGTATTCTCCGACATCGGCCCTCTACCCCAACGCTCCCGCCTACTGGATCTTCATCATGAGCGTTAATTCCCACGTCACGCCTCCCTTGGGGGCTCAAAACCGCATTAGACTAGACACCATTTTTTCACGCGACGTCGGCTCTCGTTATAGGCCGACACCGGATTCTCCCGGTGTTGCCCTCACGGCTGCGGACCGGACTCGTGCTACGGCCATCCAAAATTCCACTTGGGACGTGGACATCATCAAGAGGATTTCTCGCGACGCCTTGGGCTCCAAGGACGAGACCTTCCGAGGCGATGAGTCGAACCGCAACACGCTCTGGACGTCCATTGTGAAGTCCTTGCAGCGCGCGTTCGAGCAGAAGGACCCTGTCGCAAACGCGTGCATATGATGGTACAAACACTAAAAATACTGCCAAGAGATGCTGTAACTCCTCAGTCACCAAATAAACCATCAGATGACATATCGATGCTCTGCGGTATGATACAACAAGTATATATGTGTGCGTGCTCGGCATGACATTCATCGCTGTCCTCAAATGTCTCAGTAAGCCGTCTCGCGGGTGCATTTTCATCTAACATAAAATAAGTACGAATTCCGAGACGAAGATATTCTGAGTGAACGCGAATGCGTAAAACAACTTGTGATACAAATAACATGCTCGCGTGCGTATTTGGCTATTACCCTTCGGGTGGCTTAAGCCACCCTAACAGCGATTTAGGGTGGCTTAAGCCACCTTAACGTTTTCAATTATAACGGGAGCTATCGGTACCGGAAGCTAGATTTTTTTAGCTCAAAATGACGGCGACATTGTCTTCTTTTAGACACTATGTGCACTATTAGGCGAGCCCAAGTTCCCGGTGAGCAATTTTGGGAAGTATCCAAGAGGGTGCAACATTTAGTAAATTTTGAGCGATTTTTCCCGGTTTTTGCATACCCATGCTACTTCAACCGAGATTTCGAGGGTCAAGATGACCTCGGATCAAACTTTTGGCAAGACACTGCAGAAAGAGCAGCTCAAGATCTTGACATCATAGGTCTCCAAATTTTGAAAGCGTCTTAGAGGAAGCCCCCGGTGAGCTAATTAGCTTAAGATGGCTTAAGCCATCTTAAGGAAAATAGGGAAATACCCACCCTACTTCAACCGAGATTTTGAGGGTCAAGATGAACTCAGATCAAACTTTTGATAAGACACTGCAGAAAGAGCAGCTCAAGATCTTGACGACATAGGTCTCCAAATTTTGAAAGCACCGCCGAAGAAGCCCCCATGAGCCCTTAAGTTAAGGTGGCTTAAGCCACCTTAAGCTGCGGGTAATAGGCATATTGTGTGCGCGAGCGAATCCGGAGGTAACCGCAACATAGTCCACAATAAGAAGGCAAGTCTTTCAAAAGAAACCACTCTTAATTGACGCAAAGTTTGGGCATTCAGCCTCGAATACAGTATACTGTCTCACTCTGTCCATAATAACATACGAGCTAATTACAGAACCAAGAAGTGTACACAACTGTCTTAGGCGCTAATCCGGCCTTCATGCATACACAAAGAGCAACGCGCATCCGCAACACGAGTCAACCTGCCACAGTGGGGGACCCAGACTCAGGCGTCTGGGTCCCCACTCTCAAGTGAGTAAAACTACTTCTCTATATATATACACTGATATACGCTGCGCGTTTGCCCACGAATCCAGTGAGTGGGAAATTGGAAAAAAGCTACTGGAAAGCTCTCCGTTCGGACTCTCTGATATCATCTCCACAAATCTGTCTCGTGACCTCCAAACTACCAGTCACCTGTCCGCGCATCGCACTCTCACCTCTGCGCGATCACCATCTGTGTCACATTATCTCACTGCCTCCTACGATCGTGCCCACGTCGTCAGTCGTCATCCAAACATCTGCCACATGCACCATCGGTTGTACTCTGCATTCTGTGTCACATCTGAAACCAGCCGTAAACTGTCATCAGCAGTCTGCATCGCCAGTGCCACATAAGATAATCTGTCATGCGTACGTCACACCTGTGTCACAATGTGTCACCAGCTGGACAAACCCGGCGCGGTACCATGAAACGCCGGCGTTTGTTACAGCTGTCGCAAACGCGTGCATATGATGGTACAAACACTAAAAATACTGCCAAGAGATGCTGTAACTCCTCAGTCACCAAATAAACCATCAGATGACATATCGATGCTCTGCGGTATGATACAACGTAGTATATATGTGTGCGTGCTCGGCATGACATTCATCGCTGTCCTCAAATGTCTCAGTAAGTCGTCTCGCGGGTGCATTTTCATCTAACATCCCTCCTGCCGTGCTGTGAACAAGCTGTCCGCGAAGGCCAGCAAGGCATAATGATGAAAATATCTCCTCGATGTGATCCCGCTCGTAGACATGGTCGCCCGACAAGATAGGCTCAAACAATGTGAAGCCCCAGCTCACGACCAAGTCCCAGATGTAAGCATGTGCCAGCTCTCCCCCAAGCCTGTGCAACGGTGGTGATCTGACCATATGAAGTCCACATCGTGTGTTGTGCTCACTGCAGCAGGTGCTGTATCCACCAGCTCTCCGAGCTATACGTCTTCTGCCATAATAAAGTAGCCCCCCAGTACAGTAGCATACCTGTACCGTGGATGCCAAAGTGCGTGTTCTCAAGGCTCGCCAAGCACACAGCTATCTGTGCAGTGCGCTGAGTAACCGCCAGCTCTCCACTTGGGCCAAGCTGTCCGTCACTGCCATACGTGTTCTCAAGGCTCGCCAACCACCATCAAACTGGCATTCTGCCACACAATCCATCGGACCTATCTATGCGACTCGCCTGCTCGGACTTGTCATATTCATAAGTGCGTGTTCTCGAGGCTCGCCAACCATCTTCAAACTGGCATTTTGCCACACAATCCGCATCGGACTTGTGCGACTCGCCTGCGCTGCAGCCCATGGCCTGTGACTTCTCATCTGAGATAGTCCCAACGCTACGAACGACTGTACCCAGTATCTGCGCTCAAAGCATGAATCAAACGCCCTGGATCCCAGCGTAGCCATCATAATTCCCTGTGTCCTCGAGGCTTGCCAACCTCCTTCTGCTGATGTGTGCGCCTGCTATCTGTGCAGTGCGCTCTGATAGGCATCGTGATGCGCTGATGCCACCAGTCCGTGCTCAACCACCAATACGTACATGCATCTGTCATACGGCGGCGCAAGTGCGTGTTCTCCAGGCTCGCCAACCGCTGATGTGTGCGCCTGCTATCTGTGCAGTGCGCTCTGATAGGCATCGTGATGCCACCAGTCCGTGCTCAACCACCAATACGTACATGCATCTGTCATACGGCGGCGCAAGTGCGTGTTCTCCAGGCTCGCCAACCGCTGATGTGTGCGCCTGCTATCTGTGCAGTGCGCTCTGATAGGCATCGTGATGCCACCAGTCCGTGCTCAACCACCAATACGTACATGCATCTGTCATACGGCGGCGCAAGTGCGTGTTCTCAAGGCTCGCCAACCGTCTTCTGCTGATGTGTCCCCCAGCATATGTTGATGATAGTGATGAGCTGTCCTCCAGCTCAGTGATAGTGGTGTGTAAGCTCCAAGCCCATGATGATGACGCAACAACCCCAGAGTGCTCCGCCTCTCTCTCACGGCTGCAATGATAATGCGTGGCCTCTAGGCCTGCCATAATGGCGAGCGCGTCCCCAACCTCAGGTGTGCGATGGTGGCGAGCTACCTCCGAGCCCGCGATGAGGGCGTGTCATCCCTCCAACCCTGTAGTAGTGGTGGCTCTCTCACCCCATGGTCTCGTGTGTGCCAACTGTCTGGGCTGTGTGCTCACTGTCGTAGATGGCAGTGCTGCTGCCCGGTGCTCTCGCCTCGCATGGCAGTCCCATAAGATGGCAGTGTTGCTGCCTGGTGATCCTGCCTCGCATGGCTCTCTCATAAGGTGGCAGTGCTGCTGCCTGGTGATCCTGCCTCGCATGGCTCTCTCACCTGATTGATCTAGCGTGTCCCCCAGTCGCTGTGTATGCGTGACCTCTGTCTGCGCACTGTGGCTCAACCCGCCAACCCTCGTGTGCAGTGTGCTCACTGCTGTGTGCAACATCAGTAATGCTAGCCCCCGCGCCGTGCGCCCAGTAGTGTGTACTGCGACTGCTGTGATGTCCTCGAAGTGCGTGCAGGCACATGTCCTAGTGTCTGCTCCAGCGTATATCTCAACTCGCCAGCCATGTAGGTGTCGTAGTCCCTGAGCTCTGCGCTCAGCAGTGTGCACGCTGTCCGTGCGTCGGTGCCACACACCGTGGTCTGAGTGTGCTGCCATGTGTGCCTGCCAGCGTGGTGGCAGTGCAATACAACTCCACGTCTATGATGATGAAGTCCATGATGTATATCGATGATGCCCTACCTCCAAGTACGTGGCAGCCGTGTGCTGTCTCCAAGCTCTCGATGGTGACGCGCTGCTGCTGCTGCTGCTGCTGCTGCTGCTACCAGGTCTGCGATGGTGATGAGCTGCCTCCGAGCCCACAATAAGGACATGTCGTCCCTCCAACTATGCAATGGTGGCGTGCCACCTCTGCGTGTCAGCGTCAGAGTCTGCGCTCTGAGTGCACGTAGGTGAAGTCCCTCCAACACAAAGGTACCAACGTCCTCAATGGTGATGCTGCCCTTCCAAGTGCTCGGTGAGCGTGAGCGAGCTCGGCGTAGGAGCCGTCCCTCCAGCACTGTGCTGCTCCTCCTGCTGTGCGTGACGTACACGTCCCACACGAATGGATGTCTGCTGCGACCTCTCTCCACGTATCAGGTGCGTGTGCAGGTGTCTGCTCTGTGCACCACAACTCCAACCACTGCTCAGCTGCCCACCAGCTCCAGTGTGTCCTCGATCGTGTGCCGTCCCTCCAGCTCTGTATGACCAAGGTGGGTGACGGTGGTGCACTGTGCCCCTCCGCGGTTCGTGACAACAGCGTGCTGCGCCACCTCTCCAAGCGCGCGCGATAAAGTGTGACGCCACGGTCCTCGATCCAACCTCTGTGTGCAAACGCGTGTGGCCATCGAACCAAGCCACTGCGCTCCGTGCGCCTGTCAAAATCCTCTCAGCAATGGGTGCTCCGCGACACGCCAACAAGCTCCAAAGGTCAGTGTGCTCCACGAACTCCACGGTCACAATACTGCTGAACTGCGGCTGCTCTCTCCGAGCCTCAGGCCAAGTCTCTCTCCCACGGCTGCAATGATAATGCGTGGCCTCTAGGCCTGCCATAATGGCGAGCGCGTCCCCAACCTCAGGTGTGCGACGGTGGCGAGCTACCTCCGAGCCCGCGATGAGGGCGTGTCATCCCTCCAACCCTGTAGTAGTGGTGGCGTTCACGACTGTCCCTCCAGCGCTGCACTGTTCCTGCGAGTCCTCCTCGACGGCCTGTGCTCCGGCGCCTGCGTGTACTGTGTGTGCGCGTGAAGGCTACTGCCACCTCATGTCAGCGGAAGTGACGTACTGCCACCGCCCCTCTGAGGTCTACGAAGGTGACGCGCTACTGGTGCTCCCCCCCCAAGTCTGCGAAGGTGATGTGCAGCTGCTGCCCCCGCCTCAAGTGCTCGTCAATGATGTCCGACGTCACACTGATGCAAGTGCTCGTCGGTGATGCCCAGACGCCACAACGCTACGGGTGCTCCTCTCAAAGTGCTCGTCGGTGATGCCCAGACGTCACACAGCTAAGGGTGCTCCTCTCAAAGTGCTCGTCGGTGATGCCAGACGCCACACAGCTACGGGTGCTCCTCTCAAAGTGCTCGCTCTGCCAGGTGGTCTGATAAGGCAGCGGCTCATCCTCTACACGATGTATGCTATCTGAGCCACAAAATGCTCTGCCACCCGTGACTCCGTCCTCTGTGAGATCTGCCGTGTGCGTAACTGAGCTGGCCCACTGAATGATCCCACCCATCTGTTGTGTCTGTGCACTAGATGTGCCGCTGGGCGTGACGTGTCATGCTCCTGTAGGTGTGGTGTGTCATGTATGACTTACGCCCACCACCCTGGTGTGTGCGCCAACTGTCCGCATCGTGCGCTCACCGTCACAGTGTGCCCCAGTGGTGTCAACCGTGTGTCACCCAGTGTTGCGTGTGTCTCGACTCGCCAGCCGCCAAGTGTGTGCAGGCACATCTCCAAGTGTCTGCTCCAATGCCCGCGTGTCCCCCGGTAGCTGTGTACTGCACAACCCACCAACCGTCATGTGTTCGCCAATGTGGTGGCAGCCTGCTGCAGCTCCAAGTCTGTGGTGGTGTATCGCACTCTTCATGCTCTGCGCCTCCAATATGTGTGTGCTCCGGCGTCTCACCGAGTGCACCCTCTGTCAAGCGTGTCCCTCAGCCCTGCTGCAACCGCTCCTCCTCTGAGTGTGGTGTGGCGCTGTGCACTCCATGTCAATATATCCACCAAATCTGTATGACGCATCCGCGTCAAGCGTGTGGGTGTCTGATGCGACCGGCTCACCAATACATAGTGTGCACCTGCCAGCAACTCACCGTGTGCCAGCGTGATGTAAAAGTCCACTACTCTGTGTATCCACCACCCCCAGTGCCTCATCAACGGCGTGTCGTCCCTCCAGCTCTACACTGACCGAGGTGTGCTGTAGCTGTGTATGCCACCAATGCGTTGCGCCACCTCCTGGGTGTGCACCAACAGTGTGCTGTGCCGCCTCCCAGTGTATGGTGATGGCGCACCCCACCTCCAAGTCCTCCTCGATGAACGTCGCGGTGAAGGTGAGCGGCTCCCAACTCTGCGATGGAGGCGTAGTGCCTCTGAGTCAATGATGAAGGTGAGCTGCTCCCAACTCCGTGGTGGAGGCGTCGTGCCTGAGATCTTCGTGATAACGATGAACACGAGAGTCCCTTCAGCTCTGCGACAATGGCCTCCAAGTCAACAGTGATGACGGCAACGCACCGCCCCTCCAGCTCTGGTGCAAACACGAAGCACTGCGTCTGAACCATGGTGCTCTAGGCGTGCGCCTGCGTGAGCTAGTGCTCCTCGCACCGTGCGTGCCCACCAGTGGTGTGTACTGTGTGGCCGTTGCGCGAAATCCCAGCTTCACGACTCTGTAGTGCTGTGTAATCATCCCCAAGTGTGTGCCAGCCATGCGCTGTGCTACCTACAAGGTGCGCGCCAACAGTGTGCCGTGCCGCCTCCCCATGCGTGGTACGATGTGATTCTGGGCTTATCGGCCCAACCTCTGTGTGCGAGTGCTCGTGACCACTGCACTCCATGTGTCTGCCAAAATCCTCTCAAACCAAAGTCCGGGGCTCACAGTCCAACTCCTGTCTGTGTGTGTGTGCGCCTGCCTCGCGGTCACTACGCTCCACGAACTGTGTGCGCCTATCTGCCAGTGCACCGTGGTCAACGTCGGCTGCCTCAGTGGCCGCCTCGCTGAAAGAACATGAACTTGTCCGCGATGACGCGTGTATGTCCAGCACCCTGAAGTCCGTGGTGATAAGCGTCGGCTGCCTCAATGGCCGCCTCGCTGAAATGCACGGTGGTCAACGTCGGCTGCCTCAGTGGTCGCCTCGGTGAAAGAACAGGAACTTGTCCACGATGACGCGTGTATGTCCAACACCTGGAAGTCCGTGGTGATAAGCGTCGGCTGCCTCAGTGGCCGCCTCGCTGCAGTGCACGGTGGTCAACGTCGGCTGCCTCAGTGGCCGCCTCGCTGGAAGAACAGGAAATTGTCCACGATGACGCGTGTATGTCCAACACCTGGAAGTCCGTGGTGATAAGCGTCGGCTGCCTCAGTGGCCGCCTCGCTGCAGTGCACGGTGGTCAACGTCGGCTGCCTCAGTGGCCGCCTCGCTGGAAGAACAGGAACTGGTCCACGATGATGCGTGTCTGTCCAACACCCTGAAGTCCGTGGTGATAAGCGTCGGCTGCCTCGGTGGCCGCCTCGCTGCAGTGCACGGTGGTCAACGTCGGCTGCCTCAGTGGCCGCCTCGCTGGAAGAACAGGAACTGGTCCACGATGATGCGTGTCTGTCCAACACCCTGAAGTCCGTGGTGATAAGCGTCGGCTGCCTCGGTGGCCGCCTCGCTGCAGTGCACGGTGGTCAACGTCGGCTGCCTCAGTGGCCGCCTCGCTGGAAGAACAGGAACTTGTCCACGATGACGCGTGTATGTCCAACACCTGGAAGTCCGTGGTGATAAGCGTCGGCTGCCTCAGTGGCCGCCTCGCTGCAGTGCACGGTGGTCAACGTCGGCTGCCTCAGTGGCCGCCTCGCTGGAAGAACAGGAACTTGTCCACGATGACGCGTGTATGTCCAACACCTGGAAGTCCGTGGTGATAAGCGTCGGCTGCCTCAGTGGCCGCCTCGCTGCAGTGCACGGTGGTCAACGTCGGCTGCCTCAGTGGCCGCCTCGCTGGAAGAACAGGAACTGGTCCACGATGATGCGTGTCTATCCAGCACCCTGAGCACGCAAGTACTCTGCTGCTATGTCAAGTGTAGGCGGAGACTGTGCCCCTGGCGGGGATCTCTGAACTCCACACCCAACAATGTCTGAGCACTCCCACACCGAGAGTGTCTATGATGACCGAAACCACCTTCGCCGCGCTCCCGAGCCAAGAGTGTCCGAAGCCAAAGCCACCTTGCTGCATATAATACCTTTGCAAACCATCAAGCCCAACAAAACCAAAAATGCCCGGAGCCAATATCTTGCGCCAACCGGAAGCCTTGTGCGTTTTAACTAAAAGAATGATTGAAGCCAAACTGTTGTGTAAAAGCCATGCGCCTTGCAGACCACAGAGCCAAAACAACCGAAGCCATTCTAATATAAACCAGCCACCATCCTTTCACAATAAGACCAAAGTAAACATAGCCGAACCTGTACGAGGAATATAGATAAGCTTTATATCCCAAGAGCCAAAACAACCGAAGCCAGTCTGTTGTGTAAAAGCCAAAATAACCGACGCCAGTCTGTTATGCCAAAGCCAAAATAACCGAAGCCAGTCTGCCACGTAG
>LGRX02012056.1:0-18621 GCA_001247695.2 Cymbomonas tetramitiformis
ATGAATATGAGAAGAATCAGATCAAGGCGGTGCAGCAATTCCACCGCAAGACCTTCCTCAGGGGACGGCTCGTAGCTTGAGAAATGGATATCAGAGACGGATCGAGGTGGTGGAGCAATTCCACCGCAAAACCTTCCTCTGGTGACGGCTCGTAGCTTGAGGATTTGGATGCGAGAGACGGATCGAGCTGGTGGTCTGCATCCACCGCAAGACCTTCCTCTGGTGAAGCCTCGTAGCTTGAGAAATGAATATCAGAGACGGATCGAGGTGGTGGAGCAATTCCACCGCAAGACCTTCCTCTGGTGATGGCTCGTAGCTTGAGAAATTCAAGTGCAAGCGCTGGCGGTACTTACAATAATGTCAACGACGTCAATGCTCCTAACTCCGTGGGCACCGTGCCTGCCAAACTGTTCTCGAACATCCGCCTGTGACGGCACAGTCCCATCCGATGCGCCCCCTAAATATCTGACCGCCGCCAAGCTTTTAGACTACCCCATGGCCCGACCAGGTAACACCTCGCTGTCCCCTCCGCTGTCAATACGTATCCACAACTCAATCACACAACACCCTCCACTTGTGCTCCTCGCTACTGTGCCCAAGTGTGCCGCCTCCGCCATCACCCACACCTCACCGCAGGATGAGGAAGGGGCGCGGCACACTCCACCTGAGGAAAAGAGTGGCCCGCCCATCCACCCCTACACCCGAAGCCACACGCCCCAAAAGCTACCCCCAGCCTCAGACGCCCAAGGATGTACTCCCCCGGACTGCTGCTGGTTGAGACACCCCCCAGCCCAGCCAGGCTGCAGGCACACCCCCAGCCACCAGCGGACGCCCAACAGAACCCTCCGCAGCACACCCAATGCAACACCGCATTTGCCATCGCGGCCGCATCGCCGGTGTCACTCGCTGCCTCTTCCTCGCACGGCTCTCCTCCGTGCCTGCAGCAAGGCAACGCGGGTGAGATGCCCAGGGGTCCACCAGGGGCCGGACAAGGGGGACGAAGCAGACATGATGCGCAAGAGGCTGCGGGGAGCGCAAGCGCTGGCGGTACTTACAAGGATTTCAACGCCGGCAATGCTCCGAGCTCCGCGGGAACCGTGCCTGCCAAAATGTTATTGTGTATTTCCCTGTGACGGCACAGTCCCACCCGATGCGCCCCCTGAGTATCTGACCACCACCAACCTTTTCATACCACCCCCTGCCCCGCCCATGCTGTCCCCTCGCTCTCTCCTCCACTCTCCATACGTTTCCACAGCTCAATCACACAACCACCCTCCACTTCTGCTCCCCGCGGTACCATCTTCGGTGCTTCAGAATTATTGCCTCAGAAATAATTCGGGTTATTTAAATCAAAACTCACAGCCCAGTCGTCGCCTTCGGAAAAGGCTCGACCGATTGGGCGAGACCGTTTAGGTCACAGTCTCAGCCCGATCGAGTCCCGATCTATACCGTTACAGTGAACGGTTACGATCGGAGTCTGCGCCCGTGAGGTTCAGACCAAAAGCGGAAACTCTCACGGTCCCGGCAATCTTTGCAATTCTGACCCTGAAAGCTTCGGCGTTCTCTCCTAGTTCTGTAAAAATCTGAGTTAAAATATTTTCTAAGAGATGGGGATTTTTCTACGACGAATATAATTTTCGCGGGCAGAATGTTTCCTGCCGAATATTTGAGGCGTCGCTCTTTCGCGACGTCGCGTAGTAAGGCAGTATCTGGACGCGCGTTTTCTTTCTTGGTGGAGATCAAAAGAAACGCGGCTACGCTACGATCTTGGGATGGGATTATCTCTTAAGCAAGAAGTTCACGGAGCACTGAAGTTGCGCAGCGAGGCAAGTGGGTGCTTCCGGCGTGGGTCGCGACGTGAGTGTGGCGTCTTCGGATCGATTCGGGCGGGACTCTGGAACTTCTTTTTAAGTAGGAATAAAGACGGAGGGGAAGCAGTGGGCAGCGCGGTTGAAACCAAATTACTGGCGCGGAGAGCTACTACGCGAATACTGGCTTTCTGGCTGCATCGGCCGGTGGCGGGACGCGTTGAGGTCTCCGAGGACCTGATGGTACCGGCAGTGTGTTTTTATCCTTTGTGCGCTGCGGATGTGCGGGGGACTCTCATCGCCAAGGTTTGGACAACAACAACGTGGCGGCCGTCCGGTATGCCAAGGCATGCTTTCCGCGGAGGTGAAAGCCGGACTGCAGACGAAAACGGTTACGCGAAGTTGGTGGTGACTTTCACATGAAGTTGGCCGCCTCCAGAAGGGCGTAATAGTGACGGTGCGTCGCCACTTTTGAGACCTAACGCTTCTCGCATTAGTGGACACTTTTTGCTTTCGGTGGGGACGGCATGAAGGCGCAGGAACAGTTGGTGCATTGCCGGGTGCTCGGACGCGGGGCGACCTGCAGGGACGCTTGGTCTCTGTTTATTTCTGCGTGAGGTGTATAGGTGATTAGCGAATTTCTCCACACGGCAGAAGGCGCTCGCTTTGTTTTTCTCGTTCGCAAGGAGTGATGTGGGAGGCACTGGGCCACGGCTAAGTTGTCTGATCAGCCGCTCTGGCGACGCCAGCGTCATTAGGCAGGTTTGGCATTCGCGACCCTTGGACTTATCCATGGGTTTGGGGTTTGGGGTTTGGTGGATCACACGAGCGCGAGGTGACCATGAAGGCGAGGCAGTGCGCGATGAGGTCTTTCAGTGGAGGCCGACAAGCCGCATGAAGCGCAGCGGGAGGATCGACATTCCTGGGCGATTGTCTCCCAACCCAAAGGGGGAGATACCGTGGGCGGCGGGAAGCCAAGGGGGGGGGCGTCGGATGGAAGGCACGGCGGTGCGCGCGGCTGCCCTCAGTGGATGCCAACACGCCGCATGGGGTGCAGCGAGAGGACCGATTTCGTGGGTGCTATCTCCCAACCCGAAGGGAGCTTTGGATGAAGGTGCGTGGCATGAGGGATCGGGGGCGCCTTGCGGGTGGTAAGGATCGGGCCCACAAGCGAGTGACGCCCGCCGTGTCGTTGCGCATCGGTTTAGGATTGGGTTGCAGTGGGCAGTCGGGCGCCCGCTAAGGGATGCACACCGGCGTTGGGGACACGTTGGCTGGCTAGCGTGCCCGGTTGTGGGAGGCACGTCGGCTTTGAGGCGTGGGCCTGTGGCTTCGGGAGCGCAGGTTGTGTGGAGTGCGCCAGGGTTGTGAGATGTGCACCGTTGGTCGTTTTAGTGTGTTGTGGACGTGCGAAGGCTGTGCCTCGTGCTTCCGCGTTCGCGGTAGGGTACTGGCGGTGAAATGACGACGTCGGTAGTGTGCGGATGGCCTTGGTGTGGTGGCTGTTGGTTGGGGAGAGTGCGCCCAGCGAGTGGGCACTCTTGTCGTGAGAGGTCTCACTTTGGCCTTGTCCGCCGGTGATAGGAGGTGCGCCGGTTTTGCCTTTGCTCGTGTTGTGGAGTAGGCACGTGCCGGGAGTGACTTTCGGCTGGGAAGTTGTTTGCGCCAACAGGGGATGGCGTGCCTTGTCTGCCGGAACTGGAGGTGGCTTTCGGCTGGGAGGTTGTCTGCGCCAGCAAGGGATGGCGTGCCTCGTCCGCCGGTGGTAGGAGGTGCGCAGGTTCTGCCCTTTGCTCGGGATGTGGAGGCACATGCCAGGGGTGGCTCGGCTGGGAGGTTGTCTGCGCCAGCAAGGGATGGCGGCCTTGGTCCGCCGTGGTAGGATGTGCGCAGGTGCTGCCCTTACTCGGGATGTGGAGTAGGCACATGCCAGGGGTGGCTTTCGGCTGGGAGGTTGTTTGCGCCAGCAAGGATGGCGTGCCTTGTCCGCCGGTGGTAGGATATGCGCAGGCTTTGCCTTTGCTCGGGATGTGGAGTAGGCACATGCCAGAGGTGGCTTTCGGCTGGGAGGTTGTTTGCGCCAGCAAGGGATGGCCTACCTTGTCCGCCGGTGAAAGGATGTGCGAAGGGTTTGCCTTTGCTCCGGTTTTGGAGTGGACGCAGGACGGGAGCCCGGGGTGGAGCTGTGTTTTCATTCTAAACAACAGCCAAATATCCCTGGCAGGGCCCCAGGCAGCACCTTTGGGCATGAACCCCGGGCGGCTTCTTTGGGCGGAGGCCCTGGCGGCAGCGTGGGGCAAGGGTCCCGGGCAGCGTTGTTGGGCAAGTTCCTCGGGAGGCATCGTGGGGCAGTGCCCCGGCAGCGTTTTTCGGAGAGTGCCACGGGGAGCACCGTTGGACAGGGACATCAGACGTCACATTAGGACAAGGGTCCCGGTGTAGGATTTCGAGAGTTTCGGTTACACAAAAGCAAGCGTAAACTTTCATTATCAAAAGATATATCAGTTCGTAGCTCGAAACGACACGAACATTTGCGCGCCATCATTACTGATTGGGCGATTAGGCGATCTTATGTGAAAGTTCACGAAACAGACTCCTACGTGTCACTGTCGTGTTCATACCGACCGCAGTGACACTCCTGACTACTACAGATGGAGTCATTACGCACTTCCCGATGGTCATCAGTGATCTGACGGCCACGATTAGTTCAGCAGATCTACAGATCTAGATCTAAGGGTTCCACAGTGTTTCTTTAGGGTTTCTTCAGGGTTTGAGCATCCTGACTACTGTACAAGGTCTAGATAGTCATGCTTTACACCAAACTGATCAGCAGCACTTGCAGATTCCAATACCCCTTCTAAAGGGTGACTGTCTAGTTGTCCTACTGCCAGTTCTTGGGAATGGTGCCCCTTCAGTCAGCAATATCCAGTTCTTGGAATGGTGCCCCTCCAGCTCCAGAGTATGAGATGGTGCCCCCTTCAGTCTTCAGTCTTCAGAGGTGGTGTCCTGCAACTTCATGATGCCCAAGCTTTCCCTGTGTTTAAGGAATAGTGGTAGGGGAAGAGGTTTGGTGAAGATGTCCGAGGTGTTGTCCGCTGAGCAGACATACAAGGCTTCCGCTGTGTCGGACTTCACCAATTCTCGGATGTACATATTCCTGACCTCAATGTGCTTGGATCTGTTGTTGTTGACATAATCGGAGGCCAAATGAATGGCCCCTTGATTGTCACAGTACATAGGCACCGGGTTGCGGATGTCCACCAAGTCGTTCAGCACGTTCATGATGTACTTGATCTCCCGAGCCCCTTCAGACATGGCAATGATCTCAGCCTCGGTAGTCGACAGCGATACACATCTCTGCATGATCGAGGAGAAGATGAGCAAGCTCCCACACAGGTAGACAGCAATGCCAGATGTGGACTTTCTCGTTGTCTTGCAGCCAGCATAGTCAGCATCAGTGTATATGCACATCGGTAGTGCTCCACATGCCAGACCCAGCCCCCTTGGCACAGAAGAGGTTGCTCGTAGCACCAGCTCGTAGCCCATGGTGCCCTTGAGGTATCTGACAACCTGCTTCAGTGCCACAAAGTGCTCTGGGCCATAGGACGCACAGAACCTGGAGAGAGCAGATACAGCTGCCATGATGTCAGGGCGTGAGCACCTTGCAATCCACTGCAGTTGCCCAAGCAGCCCCCTGAATGGGATGGTGGTATCCTTGCCATCAGATGGGGTAAGAGAGCATCCTGGGGACATGGGCAGACTAGCAGGCTTGGCATCCTTGAGTCCATAGGTGTCAATCATCTGGGAGATGTACCCAGTTTGGGAGAGATAGGCCACCCCAGGGCCCCAGCGCACACCAATACCCATCACAAGGTCCAGAACACCCAAGTCCTTGCAGGCATACTGGGAGTTGAAGGCTGCCACGAAGCTGTCATACCACGTGCTACTGTCAGTGGCCACAATGTAGTCATCAACATATGCCAGAATAATGACTGTGATGTCAGAGTCCCTGATGAAATACAGACAGGGTTCAACATCACTGCGCCTCATCCTTTCGTCGTAGGCCATGATGAAAGCATCGCTGGTCTCAAACCACTCTTTGCCCGCTTGCTTCAAGCCATACACCGCCTTGAGGAGCTTGGCACACGTCCTCCCTTGATACTCCAGCCCCCTAGGGAGCTGGACATACAGATCCTCCTCGAGGGTCGAGTTCAGGAAGGCTGTCTCCACATCCATGTGATACACCTGCAGGGAAAGGTTCAGCGCCAGAATGATAACCAGTCTCACCGAAGACAACTGAGTACACGGGGCAAAGGTGTCGAAATAGTCGACACCATACTCCTGCTTGTTGCCCCTCACACACACCCTCGCTTTGCGCTTCTGCAACTGCCTATGCTTGTCCAGCTTGACCTTCAACACCAGAGCCATGTCCAACAGGTGAACCCCAGGGGGCACATCCTCCTTGTCCATCATCTCGAGAGCCCGCTTGACCGTAACCAGGGCCTCCAGCTCTGTCTGGATAGCCTCCATCCACTCATTAGCATCTGGCGCCCCCATAGCTTGCTTGACCCCCTTCGGCTCAGTCACCCCTGGTGGCAGCACATCCACTGATCCTCCAGCACACGCCTTCACAGCTGCTGCCAAGCATGTGTGCTCAGGAGGGAAATGCACCTTACCCAATGGCAGATCGATGTGCGTGAAGTTTGTGAGCAGCATCACACAGTATGGGAATGAGCTGGGTCCCACAGCCCGTGCGCATATGATCCCAGCCTCCAGCTTCTCCTTCCCAGCATCCGCCATGACTTCAGTGAACAGTGGGTAGTCGACATTGAGGTCACCATGTTGCATAGCCGAGCGCACAGCACTCATATGCTTGGGCTGGCCATCTAGATAGTCTCTGAGGCTCACCCAGCATACCATATCCCCAGCCTGCACCTTCAGCACTGCCAAGATCTCGTCGCTCTCATCAGGCAAATAGGCACCAATGCCAAGAATATCATCTCCCAAACCACTGGGAAGGGCTTCATGATACTCCGCATCCAGCACCGTCACCATGAAGTTGGTACTCAGTGGGGCCACTGCTGAAGGATCCCACGTGGTGACCACCTTGCCCAGCTTGTCGACAGCCTCATGGAACCTCACCATACCAGACTTGACGATCTTGCCGGACTCGGGATCATACAGTAAGTAGGCCGAGGAGACCTCAGAGTGACCAACGTACCTGAGCTGCTTCGCTCGGTCACTGAGCTTATGCTCCCTGCTGTCCGGGTCCACAAAGGCATACGCCAGACAGCCAAATACCCGAAGAAGGGAGAGGTCATAGTGTTTCCCATACAGTATGAAGTAGGGGGACTGCTTGTGCAGAGGTCGCTGGAAGGTCCTGTTCAAGGTGTACACGGTGTGCCGAACAGACAGCGGCCATACCTCCACACCAAAGCCAGAGGTCACCAGCATTGCCCGAGCCATTGCCTGCACCGTCCTGTGGGACCTCTCAACCCGAGACTGGTTCTCGTGGAGGTATGGTGACCCATGCCGCTGCTCAATGCCTCTCTCCTTGCAGTATTGCTGCGTCTGCCCAGCAATCATAGTCGAGTCGCCGTCAGTGTGCAGGACCATGTGGTACTTCTCCTCCAGGCCCATGCGGCTCCTGTGCTTCTTGACCTCGACCAGGAATTCCTCCAGCGCCCCCAGGTAGTCGGACTTCCTCTTCAGGAAGTACACACACAACCAGGATGTGCAATCATCCAAGAAGAGAACAAACCACCTGTACCCACCAGCACTGTGCCTGAAAGGCCCACAGGTGTCAGACCACACCAACAACCCAACCTCCGCAGCCCTCTCCCTGCCCGTAGGCTTCATAGAAGGTCTGATGGCCTTGGTCAGTCTGCAGGAGACACACCTCTCCGAGCAGCGCAGCACCAGGCTCTTGGCATACTGCGCAGCCGTGATGCCCATGGGGACCCCCTCGTCCAGCATGTCCTGCATGGTGATGTCGCCAACATGTCCAAGACGAAGATGTGCAAGCATCTTGGCGTCAATCTTCATAGCTGTATGCCCATCCTTGTACAGTACCACCACTGGCCACTTGGTCTCTCTGACCCACACCCTGTCTTCTCCACACATCTCGAGGTGCTCCACGTTGTAACATGCATCCAGTGGAGCCGAGAATATAGTTTCCCCAGCAGGATACTCATGAACAATGGCAAACTGCGACGTAAGCTGCCACCAGCTTGCAGTCTCCCACTTGGGTAACACCAAAAGAAACCTGGTGGACTGAGGTGCCCTATCAAAATCCCTGAGTGCCTTCTGCAGGCACTTCAGGATGATATCATGCTGATAGGGAGGGTTGCCATAGCACGCCTCACCTGCCCAGTCCCTGTCAAAGCAAGAGCGACCAGCGGTGCAATAGCTGCCCAAGATGTGGTTGTCATCAGAGGCAAAGAGTTCCAGAGAGAACGGCCCATGCTCCTCGATGTGCTTTGCAGCCCCCTCAAACTTCCAGTCCGACTTATCTCGGTCAGAGTCATCGTGGTATGCTGCACAGGCTACATATGCATCCAGAGCGCCAGTCACCCGATCCTCATATATGATGTATTGGTTGCCAACCCTGGAGAATGAGAATGTCATCCCCTCACTGGATATCCGCCTGGCCCCAAAGTCAACACTGAAACCAGCATCCTCAAGCGCCACCACTGACACCAAATTGAAAGGCTGCCCAGGGATACAGTGTGCACCAGTGAACTGCAGCCCAACAGCTCGCCCAGTAAGCACATCCAGCTTGGCAAATGTCACCGTGCCACTGCCCTCCGATGAGACAGTGCCCGCCTGCACCACACTGAAAGTGGAATGTGAAGTGGCATCAAAGTCACTCCCAAAGCTAGCCATCGAGTTGAATATGTGCTTGGAGGCACCACTGTCCAACATGGCCACTTGACCACCGCCTGCAGCCAATGGCAGGTCGCCGGTGAATGTGTCAGTCCTGCTGTGCGCCGATGCAACACACAGGGCAAGTGGGGTGCATATAGGATGCCCCCCTGGTAAGTCACCTGACTCGTCATCATCAGAGCCACTGCCATCCTCCAGATCAGGCGCATCATCATACCAATCAGCACCAGTACCAGGGTCAGCGCTCTCGAGGCAGAGGTGTTGCTCACAAGGCAGAGAGAATAGCCCAGATGCCCAATCATCAGAGGGGACGCCACCCACTCCTTCAAGGGGCTGCAACATGCACACCTCGTCCTCCTCGTCCGAGTCCGAAGCGTCCACCAGATCAGGCATATCCTCTGAAGCATAGCCATCATAATCCGAGCTAGTGTCAGAAGCTGCATCCAGAGCACTGATGGAGTTACCAGAGTCACCGCCACAATGAGGATAAAACAGCCCAGATGCCCAATCATCAGAGGGGATACCCACTCCTTCAAAGGGCTGCCATGAGTGCTCATCATCCTCCTCGTCCGAGTCAGAGGCATCCTCCAGAGCTGGCACAGTATCCGACGCATAATCTTCCTCATCCGAGTCAGAGGAATCACTGAGACCAGGCACACATCCGAGTCTAGATAGTGTGTGACAGGCCCAGGCATGATGGCCAGCAGCAACCCTTGCAGGTGTCATGAAACTGACATCAGAGCCACCCAGTGCATGCACATACTCAGGCAATGGGTGAGAAGAGAAGGCATGTTGAAAGGAAACCTGCTCAACACCATGCACCACATAGGCATCTGGTGTGGTTCCAGAGGTATGATCTTCTGGATCCGAAGAGTCATCACCACGATGAGAAGAGCCTTCAGAGTCATAGCCACTGTGATCTGAACCGTCACTGCCACCAGACGAGGAGTCAAAGTCCCAATCATCCTCATAACCATATCCCAGCAAGGTCCAGAAGTCCTCAACCGCCTGCACCGTGTCCCGAGTGACCATGCTGAGCAAAGTCACCCATGACTGCAACTTCTCAAAGGACCCTCGCACCATGACCGGCTCCTTCTCAATCAGACGCTGCAGTAGACCGTGCTGCTCCGCCACAAGGTGCTTGGCACACTCCATCTTCACTTGGCACACCACTCTGCCAACAGCAGGAAAGTGATGATCCTCCAGCACCTTCAATGCCCTGTCCGACACTTCCACAGAGCCACCCATGAACATACTATGCACACCTTGGACATCCGTTGTGTACCATGGCTGCCTGGGGGATATCTGATATCCAGTCCCAAGATGCTGCTCCCTTCCTGCTTCCCACAGGGCTTGGGTAGGCTCAAGCTTCCTCCCAGGGAGGGCCGTGCACAGAGTGTCAATGTACACAAACGAGTCGTACACTGGAGCCACCGGAAAGTACTTGTGCTTGTTCAACAAGAACCGATGCTTGTTGGGCACATAAGGGTGTGACCTCTTACCATGCTTCTTCAATGCAGAGTGCCCTCTCACAGAAGCATCAGACCTCCACCGACAGACACCACTCACAGATTGGCCCTCTTCTCCAACTGGGAAAGAATTCTCAGAAGATGTAAGTCCACCCAGAACTGCATAGTAGTTGTACAGGGAGACACCAGCATAGTCTTCCCCAATGTAACCAGAGATAAACTGGGGCATGTCCTCAGAGAAACAGGTAACCACACTGTCCAGCTCACAGATTGCATACAGAGCCTCCCCAGAAGCATCCACACCAGGGTCCTGCTGAGCTTCAGTGACAGCAGCCGCACGATTGGGTAGCTTCCCATGCTTCTGGTAGTCCTGGACCCTCTTCATTATCGCGTCCCTCCTCTTGGGATTCTTCTTGAGGAACTCCTCCCGCTTGCCCTCGTTAGTCACAAAGCACTCCTTGGACGAGTGCCCAGTCATATGACATATGGGGCACGGAACCTTCTTGAGCATCACAGTACGTTTCTGCTCCTCCTGCTTGCGCCTGTCCTCCACGATTCCAGCACCCGTCTCCGTAGCTGCCGCTGAAGTAGCTATAACGTTGTCGAAGTGGTCACACACCGCGTCACTCAGCTCCTGGAACGACGGTATCTTGTTCTTGGAGTACATAGAACGTACCAAACATACGCCGGGTTCAAGAATTTCAGCACCATAGCCACAAAGACCGCCTCCAGGCTGGCAACATGAAATTTCTCACCGGTCGGCAGGAATTCGCTCGTGCACGCATATTCCTTCACCCTGTCGAGAAGTTGCCGCGCACTCAGAAAGAACGGCAGTGGGTTAGCAAGCGACGCAAACTTCTTCGTGTCATCAAGCAGAGCCTGGACCTGCCTCACAAAGTACGCAGGGCCCGTGCTTCGACGCATTTTAACTAACTGCCGCCAGGCCAATATACCATTCGCCTCCTCACTGTACGTCTGCACCACCGCATTTGCCGTCTTGGAAGTCACGGCCGACAGAAAGTCGTGAAACAACTGATTCGCTGCCACAGAGAAGTGCTCGTCGTTCTTGATGTCCTCCAAGTCGCGCGCGTCAGATAAGAGCAACGCCAGCGCCCGGTGACGCAAACATGGCACAATTTTACCGCGGAATTCCAGCCACTTGCTGTCATTTTCTGCGTCCTGACCAGAATAAAGCTGATCAGACTTGAAACTCTTCAACATTTCCGCCAGAGGAGGCAAAGGTACGCCCGCAGTACCACCCGCAACGCGAGAGTGCATACCAGAACTAGACATACCAGATTTCGCGGCCTCAGGAGACGCAACAGCTGCTCCCGTCCCCACATTTTGATTCGCAGCCAACTGGGGCACTGCCTGTGCCAGGACCTGAACCATCTTCATAAGCTCATTTATACGCGCGTCTTGCTGCGAAGAGAGCTGTTGTTGTCGCTCATCGATAAGAGCTGTCAACGCCGCAGAGTCCTCCCACCTTCCGACATCACTTCCGAGATATCGCCGTAAGTAGATTCCACACCCAGTCCTGGTGGGGTCCGCCCCTCAAGCTTGGCCTTGTCTTGTCCCATACTCATTTCCGAAAAACGCGCAGCGAAAAAATTGCGTGATACAACCGTAGGTTAACACTTACTGTGTAGTAAGTGGGCCCAAAACCTGTAGGATTTCGAGAGTTTCGGTTACACAAAAGCAAGCGTAAACTTTCATTATCAAAAGATATATCAGTTCGTAGCTCGAAACGACACGAACATTTGCGCGCCATCATTACTGATTGGGCGATTAGGCGATCTTATGTGAAAGTTCACGAAACAGACTCCTACGTGTCACTGTCGTGTTCATACCGACCGCAGTGACACTCCTGACTACTACAGATGGAGTCATTACGCACTTCCCGATGGTCATCAGTGATCTGACGGCCACGATTAGTTCAGCAGATCTACAGATCTAGATCTAAGGGTTCCACAGTGTTTCTTTAGGGTTTCTTCAGGGTTTGAGCATCCTGACTACTGTACAAGGTCTAGATAGTCATGCTTTACACCAAACTGATCAGCAGCACTTGCAGATTCCAATACCCGGACTGTTCTTGGGTTCACCGCTCACTGCGCTTGGGTTCACTTGTCCTGGGGGATATGCTCGTTGAGGGTACTAGAGTGCGGTGCCAAGTGTGAGGATGGGTGTCGCCTGGTGAGGTGCGCCTTACGCGGAGCGCACCGAGAGGTGGAGTGCGCGTGTTGGGGAAGTGCACGCTTTGTATGATGTCCGTGAGCGAGGGAGTGCGCCGGATGTACTCATGCTTCACAGTAGGCACCGGTTCAGCTGGATGCGGTGACATTGAGAGGTGCGCCGGCCGTGGGTGAAATTTGGTGTGCGGCAGGCGTCGGTTGTACGAGGTTCGCCGCGGGGTGTGTGCTTTGGCTGCGAGATTGGCACCGCTTCTTCTTCTGTGTGCTGATGGTAGGATGTGAGTCGGCTGCCTGACGTGTGCTAGTGGGGGGACGCGTGCCATTGGGGGATGTGTGTTGGTTTTGGGATGGCTGCAGCTGTGGGGTGTGTATAGGTAGGGATGTGCATCAGCGGTCGTATGGCGGGAAGGCCGTGGAGTGTGGTTGTTGTGGGGTGTGCACTTGCTGTCTCATGTGCACAGGTGGTGGTTTGCGCTCGGGTCGTTTGGCGGGCAAGTGCGGTGAAAGGGTCACCGGGGGGATGGACCTTCGGGGGTAGTACATTGGCGGAGAGAGAGGCATGCTGGCGTGTAGAAGAATGAGAAGCCACAGATGAGTGTGCCAGTGGTGAGGTGCCTGCCGGGTAGGCCGAGCTTCCACAGATGTGCGTTGGCGGAAAAGGTGCCCTCGCGGACGGACCGGTCGGTAGCCGTGGGTGTTGCGCGCCTCATTGTTTTCTTGAGCTCGATTACCATGTTGGGGTAATTACGCTTGGCAGCCCCACATCGCCAAGGAGGTGACGTCTCGGCGTGGGCTGTGGGGTTGGGTGGTGACGCATGAGCTCTCGACCCTTGGCGACAAGCGGGTGTCGCCGCAGCACGGTCGAAGGCGAGACGATGGCGAGCACCAGCAGACCGTGGTGCGGTGGCAGCGGAGCTGGCTGGGCAGGCGGCCGCTGGGGATGGGTGTGGAGCGCGCTGCTGAGCTCTCTTCTTCGAGGGTTCCGAGCCACCGCGTAGCGGCCGCTGTGCAAAGGGCCCGGAGGAGCTGGGATCGGCCCGCAAAGCCGGGGGTGCGGCTGCACCTGCGGGGCCTGCAGGCGACGCCGGCCTGCGTCGGGTGGTGCTCAAATTCAGGGGTGTCGCTGTCGGCGGCGATCTTGGTGGGCTTCTTCGAGTTGTTCCAGAAGGACAGCCTCACGGTGGGCAAGCGGTCTATTTCCCGGGCGAAGCTGGGGCGGGACGACGTGCTGCTCTAACAGGACGGAGAGGCAATGTGGCTGCGGGTTTGATGTTCGAAGGCCGTCCAGTGCGGGGGACGGTGCCACCTGGTGGCCCTACAGAGGGGCCAGGATTGGCGTTGTGCCCGGTGGCGATGCTGCGGTGGCTCATGGGGCCACAGCAAGTCGGGTTGGAGGTTTTCCCCTCTTCATGGCGGAGAAGATTGAGGAGGAAGAACCGTGCATCCCCGGTGAGGGGCATCAAGCGCATGGCGGAGATGGTGGTCCCCCAGCCCGAGAGGGATACGCCAGACATTCCTTGCGGAGGGGGGGTGCCACGGCGACACGGCAGGTGGAAGTGCACTCGGTGTTCGTCAAGGGACGAGAAAAGCGGCTGCTGCAAATGGTATTGCAGGAGGAGTTTGGGGCAGCAGTTCGTCCTTCCGGGTGCCATGGCGGAGACCGCAGCAGCTATGAAGTGAGCACAGGAGGACTCGGTGGTGCTGTTGCAAAAGGTTAACGGGATGGGGGCTTTGGCACGAAGCACCCGAGGAGCCTCTAGCACGGGGGCGTGAGTATTTGTGGCGTTCTACATTGCCTTCACGTGTTCGGGGTGCTTGGAGCCATGGCTGCCAGCCCCGGACGATGTGCTGGTCTGGTTCACCACGTTCTCATCGTGGATTGTGGCCAGGGCACCATCGGGAATTACCTGGCGGGGTGCAGCGGCTACACTGCAGCGAGGGCATGCATGGAGGCTGGTGTCGGAGCGCTACAGGGTGACAGCCGCCTTACAGGGTGTGCGCAAGTGTCGGGACCGCCCCTCGGGGTCGGTCGTGCCCCAGACGGTGCAGAACCCGAAGGACATGTCCCGCCATGTGGAATTTGGCTCGCTCTCGGGGCTGACATTGTAGGCAGCGGTGCTGGTGGAGTTCTTCGGCTTGTTCTGGAAGGACAACCTCGCCGTGAGCGAAGGGGGTGCCTGGAATGCGAGGGCGGCACTGGCGCGGATTGGCGTGCTCGTCGCCGCGGATGGCGAGACGGTGTGGGTTCGGGAGGTACTCCGAGACCATCAAGTGTAGATGCAGTTCTAGTGGGGGCCTCTTCGGAGGGTGCCGGAATCGGCATTGTGCCCGGTGGGGCACTGCGGGCGCTTATGTGCGCTACAACCGGCGAAGCCAGCGACTTCCCCCTCTTCGTGACGGAGAAGGCGGTCGGGAAGGAGGCGCAGGTGGTGCCCTCACCCCTGCGGGGTTGGTGAGCGGCATCAAGCGCTTGGCGGAGGCAGTGAGCCTACGGCCGGACGCGCATGCTGGGCACTCGTTGAGGCGGGCGGTGCCACGGCGGCAAAGCGCTTGGAGGTGCACACCATGTGCACGGGGACACAGGGGGACTGGCGCAGCGACTGCCACGAGAGTACTGCGAGCTGGAGCCCGAGCAGTGGCTCATCCTTCCGGGCGCCATGGCGGAGGCCGCGGCAGCGCTCTCGGCTGAGCGCGTGAAGGTCATGGCCCTCTCTCGGCCCCCGCCAGGCCCCCCTGGGTGAGTGTGTTCAGTGTTTGCACAAATGCCATGACAGCCAGCCCAGGACGGGCGAGGAGGAAGCCTTAGGACAAGGCCACCCAGGACGGGTGAGGAGGCGCCCAGGACGGGGCGAGGTGGAAGCCTTAGGACAAGGCCACCCAGGACGGGGTGAGGAGGTGCCCAGGACGGGGCAAGGAGAGCTGCCGAGAGCAGCCAGGCTGGCCAGGACGGGCCAAGAGGCCGCCCAGGACAGGGCAAGAAGGAAGCCTTAGGACAAGGCCACCCAGGACGGGGTGAAGAGGAGCCCAGGACGGGGCAGGAACAAAGCCTTAGGACAAGGCCACCCAGGACCGGGTGAAGAGGGCTGTCGGCACGGCATGGCACATCACTGAACTCTATCAGGTGAACCACTGCACAGGGCAGAGGCATGGTAGAGGCTGCACGAAGGTCTGCATGCCAAGGGGCACTCTGCTAGCCAAGGAGGCAAAGGAAGGAAGCAGAGAAGCACTGTTAGCTAGGAAAGTAAGCAACAGTAGCAAATGCAGATTCGTGTAGCATGTCACCTGACAGTCTCTGGGAGACACTCACTCAGCCACTGGCCAGAATGTAATGAGCCTGGAAGGCAAGAGAGAAAAGGAAAATGGCAGAAAAAAGGAAATAAACCAGCAATTGGACTAAATGTAATTTAATGGGAAAACATTACTGTGTCCTGCCAAACTTGCTTGTTTGCTTGTTTCACCCTGCTGTGAATTGCTTGAAATAATTCAGAATTATTGCCTCAGAAATAATTCGGGTTATTTAAATCAAAACTCACAGCCCAGTCGTCGCCTTCGGAAAAGGCACGACCGATCGGGCGAGATCGTGTAGGTCACAGTCTCAGCCCGATCAAGTCCCGATCTATACCGTTACAGTGAACGGTTACGACCGGAGTCTGCGCCCGTGAGGTTCAGACCAAAAGCGGAAATTCTCACGGTCCCGGCAATCTTTGCAATTCTGACCCTGAAAGCTTCGGCTTTCTGTCCTAGTTCTGTAAAACCCTCCCACCCATCCGCTCTGAGTTGCTTGGGGTTTTGGGTATTAGTGATTGAGGGCCAGGTGACGGCTGCACGAAGGTCTGCATGCCAAGGGGCACTCTGCTAGCCAAGGAGGCAAAGGAAGGAAGCAGAGAAGCACTGTTAGCTAGGGAAATAAGCAACAGTAGCAAATGCAGATTCGTGTAGCATGTCACCTGACAGTCTCTGGGAGACACTCACTCAGCCACTGGCCAGAATGTAATGAGCCTGGAAGGCAAGAGAGAAAAGGAAAATGGCAGAAAAAAGGAAATAAACCAGCAATTGGACTAAATGTAATTTAATGGGAAAACATTGCTGTGTCCTGCCAAACTTGCTTGTTTGCTTGTTTCACCCTGCTGTGAATTGCTTGAAATAACCAAGTGTGCCGCCTCCGCCATCAGCCACACCTCACCGCAGGACGAGGAAGGGGCGCGGCACACTCCACTCGACAGAACCTGCAGCCAAGCAAAAGAGCGGCCCGCCATTCCACCCCTACACCCAAAGCCGCACGCCCCAAAAGCTACCCCCAGCCTCAGACGCCCAAGGATGTACTCCCCAAACTGCTGCTGGTTGAGACACCCCCCGGCCCAGGCAGGCAGCAGGCACACCCCCAGCCACCAGCGGACGCCCAACAGAACCCTCCGCAGCACACCCAATGCAGCGCCGCATTTGCCGTGGCGGCCGCATCGCCGGTGTCATTCACTGCCTGGCAGCAAGGCAACGCAGTTGAGATGCCCAGGGGTCCACCAGGGGGCGGACAAGGGGGACGAAGCAGACATGATGCGCAAGAGGCTGTGGGGAGCGCAAGCGCTGGCAGTACTTACAAGTGGGTCAACTCCGTCAATGCTCCGAGCTCCGTGGGCACCGTGCCTGTCAAACTGTTTATGTGCATCCAACTGTGACGGCATAGCTCCACCCAACACGCCCCCTGAATATCTGACTGCCACCAAGCTTTTCATTGCACCCCATGCCTCGCCCATATCTACCCTCACTGTCCCCTCCGCCCTCAAAACGTATCCACCACTCAACCATCCACCATCCACTTCTGCTCCCCGCAGTATCATCGACTGTCCCCAAGTGTGCCGCCTCCGCCTCACTCACCCCTCACCGCAGGACAAGAAAAGATCAATGCACTCCACCCGAGAAGGCCAGGAAGCGAGCAAGGAAGCAGCCCGTCCATCCAAAACCAAAACCCCCCAAAAATGAGATATGTGCCGTTCATCAGTTATGACGTGCCCGGGCATGCCTGTCTAGGGCCATCATGAATATGAGAGATGTGCCGGTCATCAGTTATGACATGCCCGCGCATGCCTGTCTAGGGCAATCATGAATATGAGAGATGTGCCGGTCATCAGTTATGACGTGCCCGCGCATGCCTGTCTAGGGCATCATGAATATGAGAGATGTGCCGTTCATCAGTTATGACGTGCCCGCGCATGCCTGTCTAGGGCAATCATGAATATGAGAGATGTGCCGGTCATCAGTTATGACGTGCCCGGGCATGCCTGTCTAGGGCAATCATGAATATGAGAGATGTGCCGGTCATCAGTTATGACGTGCCCGGGCATGCCTGTCTAGGGCAATCATGAATATGAGAGATGTGCCGGTCATCAGTTATGACGTGCCCGCGCATGGCTGTCTAGGGCAATCATGAATATGAGAGACATATTAGATCGAGGTTGTAGTCCGATTCCATCGCAATACCTTCGTCTAGTGACAGCTCGTAGCTTGAGAAATGGATATGAGAGACGGATCAAGGTGGTGGTCCGATTATACCGCAAGACCTTTCTCTGGTGCAGGCTCGTAGCTTAAATATGAGAGACAAATCAAGGTGATGGTCTTCGCCAGTGTCACTCGCTGCCTGTTTCTCGGAGGGCTCTCCTCCGTGTCTGGAGCAGGGCCGAGAAGCGGGCGGAATGCCAAGATGCCCACCAGGGGGCGGACAAGGGAGACGAAGCAGACATGATGCGCAAGTGGCTGCGGGGAGTGAAAGCGCTGGCGGTACTTACAAGTATTGCAACGTCGTCAATGCTCCAAGCTCCGTGGGCACCGTGCCTGTCAAACTGTTGTCGTTCATGCTCCTGTGACGGCACAGCTCCACCCAACGCGCCCCCTGAATATCTGACCGCCACAAAGCTTTTCATTACACCCCATGCCTCGCCCATATCTACCATCACTGTCCCCTCCGACCTCAATACGTATCCACCACTCAACCATCCACCATCCACTTCTGCTCCCCGCAGTATCATCGACTGTTCCCAAGTGTGCCGCCTCCGCCTCACTCACCCCTCACCGCAGGACAAGGAAGGGTCGATGCACTCCACCCGAGAAGACCAGGAAGCGAGCAAGGAAGCAGCCCGCCCATCCAAAACCCAAACCCCAAAAATATGAGAAATGTGCCGGTCATCAGTAATGACGTGCCCGGGCATGCCTGTCTAGGGCAATCATGAATATGAGAGATGTGCCGTTCATCAGTTATGACGTGCCCGCGCATGC
>LGRX02012057.1:0-27665 GCA_001247695.2 Cymbomonas tetramitiformis
TTGGGCCCCTTGAATATGTTTGGTGCGGTGTGAGGACAACTCCTCTAACACGCGACCAGAAGAAGGGGATGTGGCCAGTAGGTTGTATGTGGTTGTTTTGGGTCGGTGCGGCAGACCGTGGGCGCATGTGGGTAGGGCACACTATGGTGCGGTGTGAGGACAGCTCCTCTGACACGCGACCATAATAAGGGGGTGTGGCCGGTAGGATGTGTGTTGCTGTTTCGGGTTGGTGCGGCAGACCGTGGGCGTAAATGGGTAGGGCACATTGAATATGTATGGTGCGGTGTGAGGACAACTCCTCTGACACGCGACCATAAGGGGGTGTGGCCGGTAGGATCTATGCGGTTGTTTTGGGTCGGTGCGGCAGACCGTGGGCGTAAATGGGTAGGGCACATTGAATATGTATGGTGCGGTGTGAGGACAACTCCTCTAACACGCGACCGGAACGAGGGGGTGTGCCCTATAGGGTGTATGCGGTTGTTTGGGGTTGGTGCGGCAGACCGTGGGCGTAAGTGGGTAGGACACACTGAATATGTATGGTGCGGTGTGAGGACAACTCCTCAGACACGCGACCAGAAGAAGGGGGTGTGGCCAACACTATGTATGTGGTTGTTTGGGGTTGGTGTGGCACACCACACGTGAGCACATGTGGGTTGGGCACACTGAATATGTATGGTGCGGTGTGAGGACAACTCCTCTGTCACGCGACCGGAACGAGGGGGTGTGCCCTGTAGGATGTATGCGGTTGTTTCGGGTTGGTGCGGCAGACCGTGGGCGCATGTGGGTTGGGCCCCTTGAAAATGTTTGGTGCGGTGTGAGGACAGCTCCTCTGACACGCGACCATAAGGGGGTGTGCCCTGTAGGATGTATGCGGTTGTTTCGGGTTGGTGCGGCAGACCGTGGGCGCATGTGGGTTGGGCCCCTTGAAAATGTTTGGTGCGGTGTGAGGACAGCTCCTCTGACACGCGACCATAAGGGGGTGTGGCCTGTAGGATGTATGTGGTTGTTTTGGGTTGGTGCGGCAGACCGTGGGCGCATGTGGGTTGGGCCCCTTGAAAATGTTTGGTGCGGTGTGAGGACAGCTCCTCTGACACGCGACCATAAGGGGGTGTGGCCTGTAGGATGTATGTGGTTGTTTTGGGTTGGTGCGGCATACCGCGGGCGCATGTGTGTTGGGCACACTGCATATGTATGGTGCGATGTGAGGACAGCTCCTCTGACACGCGACCAGAAGGGGGTGTGGCCAGCACTATGCATGTGTTTGTTTGGGGTTGGCGTGGCACACCACGCGTGGGCGTATGTGGGTTGGGTCCCTTGAATATAGGACAAATATCATGAAAGCTAATCTTGAATAGATGCTGGAATCCACTTCCACCCCAAACGAAAATGACATGCTGAACAATTAGCCACGGGTACAGGGGGGCGCGCCTCGAGCCTTGAATCAGGACACGCGCACGCCGCTCCCGACCCACCGGCACCTTGTCCCTACAGCTGTTAACAACTTATAACAATTGCGATTATGCTTTGATAGCCGCAAGACACTAAAGTTGAGATTCTATAAAGTGTCCACGTAAAGTGTCACATAAAGTAGGTCCACCCACCCCCTAACCCAATTGGCGCGTATCCGGAGAGCTATCTCCACATCGCAGCCAAGAGGGTATGGCACCTCGGATTTTGACCGAGATCTCCAAGCTTCGGTGCTTCGCCCTCAATGGGCTCCGCGCTTGGGCTCTTGTTGAGCTAGTGCCACGATTTAGATTGCTTACAAGTTCAATCAAGGCCATGCAATATGTTATAATAAGAAGTTTTTACCAAGCACAAGGTTCAGGCTAATAGAGATGAAGAATAATTAGTATGATGACAATTAACTTCTTCGTTTGTGTGGCACCTCGGAGTCAAAACAGAGATCTCCAAGCCAAAAGGCTTGACGCTCTTGTCGGTTGAACTAGTGCCACGATTCAACTTGCTTGAAGTTTTAGTCAAGGCCACGCAAAATGTTACAACAAAAAATCGTTCCCAAGCACAAGGTGAAAGCTAATAAAGATGAAGAATGAATAGTATCGGGCACCTCGGAATCAAACCGAGATCTCCAAGCCAAAAGGCTCGGCGCTCTTGTTGAGCTAGTGCCTCAAAGTCTTTTCTCTCTCTCTCTCTCTCTCTCTTGATGCCATGCAAAAGAAATACAAAGAAGTACACAGAAATACAAAGAACGAAGGCTTACCATAGCTATGTGGCACCTCGGACTTTAACCGAGATCTCCAAACCAAGGTTTGGCGCTCTAATTGAGCTAGTGTCACCAATTCTGGCGTGGCTGCAGAATTTGTCCTCTACAACTTAGGGTCATGAGGGATTTTTGCATCTTTCGGGGAAAATGTCACAAACAGGTCAAGACATTATCAAAGTAGGGTGGTTTTCCGCGAGGAAAACACCTGTCAGGTCAAAAAGGTCGTCCGGAAAGCCGTTTCGCCGCCAGCGAAAGGTCTGTCCGTCAGTGAAAAGTGTGGAAATGAGAGTGAACGAGAGGTGAATGAGAAGCGTACCACAATTATGTGACACCTCGGACTTTAACCGAGACCCCAAAACCAAGGTTTGGCGCTCTAATTGAGCTAGTGTCACCAATTCTGGCGTGGCTGCAGAATTTGTCCTCTACAACTTAGTGTCATCAGGGATTTTTGCATCTTTCGGGGGAAATGTCACAAACAGGTCAAGACATGATCAAAGTAGGGTGGTTTTCCGCGAGGAAAACACCTGTCAGGTCAAAAAGGTCGTCCGGAAAGCCGTTTCGCCGCCAGCGAAAGGCCTGTCCGTCAGTGAAAAGTGTGGAAATGAGAGTGAACGAGAGGTGAATGAGAAGCGTACCACAATTATGTGACACCTCGGACTTTAACCGAGACCCCCAAATGGCGCTCTAATTGAGCTAGTGTCACCAGAACTGCTACGGCTGCAAAATTCTATCGACAAATCATAGGGTTGAAAAGCAAAGTCGCAGTTTTCGGAGAAATTATCCAAAGAAGATAAATGATGGACGAATTCGGGGTAATTTTCCGCGACAAACAAGCTCGTCAAGTCGGATATGTTGTCAGAAACCCCGTTTTAGCGCCAGCGAAAGGTCTGTGCAACAAAAGAAAACACTTTAATGGTAAAGAGAAGCTTGACTTTGACTTTCGGCGCGTGTGCTGCTCAACCAAAACTCCGAAGTGAAATTTTGAATCTTCACGGATGGATCCCAGTTTCTGATTGGCGCATCGTCGCACCCTCCATGTCGCCTCGAATATAATTTCTCTTCCTTGCCTAGAGCGCGAGCTCTCGTCATCGGGAATGACATCTATCTGCTATCTGACTATCATATCTTGTGTATAATTACTTTGAGCCCCCCGCCACCCAAATTATAATTTCTTCAGTCACCAGAACACGGTTTTGGCTTTTCCCTTCTTTGGCCTCTTACAACCCCAGCCTCTTTGAGTCATATCTCCTGGCATCGCGCCAGTCATTCTGGGACTCTCGCGTGAACCCTGGGGCATCCTGAAGCGGGCTTGGTGACATTCCTATGTCATCGGGTATATAATTCTACCGATTTATACCGACTTAAGCAAACTTAAGCAAACTTAAGAAAACTTAAGCAAACTTAAGCAAACTTAAGCAAACTTAAGCAAAAACCTTGTTCTAGTGTACTTCTGAAATATGTGATGAAGAGAAGAAGCTGATATATATATATATATATCCGAAGCCCTTGCTGTATGACAATATATTAACGAATATATTTATCACTGAAACATATTTTCGAATACTCAAGTCAAACACTTCGTGCATACATACGACTTGCATATTAGATATATTGCATATTCTGATTAGATAGCCAAGTATGTATTGTGCCAATGTGAAGGTGATCAACGTCTCGACTAGTCATAGCGCACAAGATCAACGTCGCGACTATTCAAGTTGGAATAGGAGTACATTAGTACGTCGCGTACTGCTACTGTAGACTCTAGGAGTAAGTGACTATATCTATATACAAGACAGTAAACAAATATTTAGCTCTAAAGGTGTGTTGTATATGTGTTGTGTATCTACAACATATTGGTCGTGCTATCAATATGCTGGTCGTGCTATTATGTTGTCATATACATAATAGCGCGTCGTCAGTACGTATAAGCACGCACGCATGAGTCAGTTCTCATAATAACGATGGAATCGCAGAAATGAGACTGGAACCGGCAAATGAGACTCAAATGAAACAGGGTATTTTTTGGCGGAATTTTGGTTCCAGGGGCCATATATATGTGGTATCCATGATTACAAACGAACTTTGTTAAGAAATTTTGATTTTACAGCCGAAAAATAGCCAAAAACACTCCACGATGGCTGAAAACGTTGGGATATCTAAATTGTTTTAAAAGACAAGATTATTGCGATACTCGCATATTTTGAAGTTGAAAATATGATATAATAACAAGGTAAGTTGAAAATTTATGAAAAGACCATGCATGCTCCTAGCTTAGAATGTTTTTTGGGGTATTTTTGTGTCATGTGAAGCCGCGACACACTGAAAATAAGTGAAAATTGACTATAACACGGGATAGCGGTGTTGTAGGCTCAAACTTATCTTAATTAAGAATGTTCAAAACAAGAGACAAAAAAAACTTCATAGGGCAGTGCTCCACAGCTGCGGGATGGCTCATTTTTAGCCAGTTCCGCTGAAACGACTTAGGGTTTGAAGCGGGAGTGCAGGTCATGCCATGAACCGTGATGAATGATGAAAATGCAAAGTATCCCTACTGTTCACAAGTTTCAAATATGGTCAAGAACCAAAAAACACCACCCACAATACGTGGGATTGAAGCATATTCACAATTACTATTTACATGCACGAGCATTACTCAGGGTTTGAGTGCAGGCTAGCCTAAGAGATGGGCGCTGGTACTTCCCCCATAAGAGCGCTGTACATCCGCACCACCGCCTGTGCATACAGTGCGTCGGCGGTGCTGCCCGACTCCCCCTGGAAGGAAGCAAGGGCTTTAAGCTCCTCCAACCTGATGCTTGCCTCGAGGGCGGCGGTTGTGCTCTGCTCCTTCAAAGCAATGACGAGCTTCTGTGCCTCTACCCCGGCCGCTCTTTGCCTGTCAGGTATCAGCCTTGGCTGTCCCACAGGCACTCCTGGTGTACCTTGGGCGTCCATCGCCACGGGCAGCGGCTGCTGCGATGAGCCCTGAAGACCTCGAAGAGGGCCAGCTTGGCCTCCGGGCATCAAAGCCTGCGAAAAGCCCCATTAGAGATGGTCAGCAGTGTGCCAGGATTCGGAACTGCGAGGGACATATAGAAAAAAACAAAACAATACAAAACTTTATATTCTAAAGAAGAAGGAAACCTTACCGAGATGAGCTGCATGGCGATCTCCTAGGTGTACTTCTCGCTGTGCCTATGGCTTTCCCGTTCGATGACCATCTGCTCCTTCAGATCCTGGATGGCTTTCTGTTGGCTTTCGTTGAGGGCGTTTTTGACCGTCTTGATCGTCTTGTTGGAAGCCTCGGAGAGCTGCTGCTGAACGGCGACGTGTTTGTCCGTCAGCTGCACCTGATGCTGCAGGTGCTTGCTCTCAATGACATCTTGCCTCTGCAACAGCGCTGCTTGGAGCTCCTTGGCCTCCTTGTTGCGCTCGTCCTGGTCTTTGCGCAAAACCTGCTCCCGAAGCCTTGCTTGCTCCCCCTGCTCCTCCAAAGCCTTCTTACCCTCCAACTTCGAATCCTCCAGAGCCTTCTGAAGGCGCTCATTTTCCTTGGCAAGGTTGGCAACCTCCATCTCGGACTGGTCACGAGCACGATTCAACTCTTGAAGGTTTTTTCTGTCGGCGTCGGAGTCGGTGTTCCTGGCATTAGCGTTTCGCACGCTTTCGGACGTCAGCCTCAAGAACAGGCCCGCCATGTACTTCTTCATCTTGGCGTCCTGTGAGCATGTGCAGGTTTGTCAGTCAACAGTCTGGTCAAAACTTAATCAACAAAACAAAATAGGGAAAAGGGGGCCATAAGTACCATGTCCTGTCCTGGACCTTCTCCCTTTTGGAAAGAGGTCTGTCTCGCCGCCTTGGGAGCTCATCCTCTTCCTCAGACTGGCTTTCTTGGACGTAGCTCTCGGAAGGCTCCTCCTCTTCGTTTTGCACCCCAAAGGAACCGTCCAGTACTTCTTCATGGTGCATCTCAGCCTCGTTGGTCTTTTCGCTGTCCGTAAGGTCCATATTTTGCCGTAAGGTCACCGGCAGCCGACGACAGGAAGACCGTCTCCTTTTGGTATCTGTTGTTGGCTTTGGTGGCGATGACGGCTTTCGTTTCCTCGACCCACTGCTCAAATCATCGCCAACAGCTCCGCTTGCACCCTTCCCCTTGGCCTTGGAAACTGTTTTCTGATTCCCCTTCGAGTTCTTGCTACCTTCACCAGCATGGTTGCCGGGTATGCTTCGCGTGGGGAGTACTGTCCGAGAGCTGCATCGGTCCACCTTCACTTGACATGACATATGCCGTCACCTTTCCCACCAAACGGAAGGTGAGCCCCGCTGTGAAGTTGGAGGAGGCGAGAGTCCAGTAGTTGGTGTCGCCAACCTTTGTCGCTATCCTCGCCCCACCTGGCTGCTCCGAGCGCCTCTGCTCCTCGGCCGCGATCTTTTCCCAGGCAAAAGCCAATACCTGCTTAAAGCCTTGATACCTCTGGGCCTCCTCCGCTACTTCCCCATCGGAAAATGGCAGCTTGGTGGGTAACGTGCTGAGGTCGCCGTCTGCATACTCGGGCAGGCGGATGTCGTGGGCGTAGACCTTGTTGCTCTGCAGCTGAAGAAACGGGTACCTGTCGCAAAAGTGCTCCTCCCGCTTGAGCGTGACATGTCGGTCCTGAAGGAGAGGCGTTTGAAACATGACGTATTCGGCCGTGCTGTTGCCTGAATGCTTCTCGCTCATCAAGGTGGCATGCCACTGACCCGAGCTGCCTTGGCTCGTGTTGGCGCCAACGAACCGGATTGTCGCGTCGTGTAGATCAAGACCAGTCCCCTCCCCCAAGTCCATCACTGTTTCTACTTGCATGCCCTGTACCAAGGGCATGCGATACGTACGTTTTTTTCTCACGGGTGAACTGGGCTTCGAGGTAGACGTACACCTGTAGAAGCCACCATTTCGGAATAAAGGAAAGTTACAGGCCAAATAAAAACAAACAATGTGGTTTTCAAAGGCAGGCCGGTCGCTTACCGGCTGTTTGCCGTTCACCAAACGTGGCACCAACTCCGTTCGAGCGTTCTTCACGTTCGTACGATGCAGTTTGGCGTTTATACTATCTTCCTGCGACATCTCATCGAAGGAAAGATATTCGGGGTCATCCGGACTTGGACCCCGTAGGACTGTAAAGTCCACCGCTGCCTGAACAC
Organism: Cymbomonas tetramitiformis; assembly: GCA_001247695.2. Lineage (NCBI taxonomy): Eukaryota > Viridiplantae > Chlorophyta > Pyramimonadophyceae > Pyramimonadales > Pyramimonadaceae > Cymbomonas > Cymbomonas tetramitiformis. The sequence continues at coordinate 7,403 of LGRX02012057.1, forward strand.
CTTTATCCTCACGGAACACGTAGGTGATGTCCTTCACGTCCCCGTGCTGGCATGCCAGGTACGCAATTGCTTCCCCAAAGCTGGGAAAGACACCTGGTTTCCCTGGTTTGCGTAGGTTGAAGATCACCGCGTGATTCGCCAACGCATGCCCCGACACAGGAGGCGTCCAGACCTGTTTAAGCCAGGCCAGCCCAATTAACAGAGGCAACCCTAGGCTGTTGACCTCCTGAAACTCAAGCAGAAACAGCTTTCTGCCCTCCTTCGCCTTCCATCTAGGCTGCTCCCAGTTATCCTCGTCGAATTGCTGACTTACATGGGGTGCGTCCACGATGACGTGTGTGTCCTCCTCCTCGGGTTGGGGTCCGAACCGCTCCACGCACGTCCTCAGCATATTGCTGACGATGTTTTTTTCGTCTGCCTTGTAGAGTTTGCTTTCAAAAACATTATATCCGGAACCGTCCTCCAAGCACTTCACCAGGAGCTCTTTCCCACATGCATTTTCCAGTCCGAAGTCAGCATGGATGATCACAGGCTTGCCGTCCGCATCCTTCAGGCCGCCCTGGTCCAAGCACTGCCCCAAAAGAACGTACTCCCACCCATCCGCCGTGACCTTTACCAGCTCCTGGCAGGTGATCAGACCCTCCGAAGCAAGGTCCACGCTGAACGCATCTAGTTCAGCGTGGACCTGTAACTGATCCAAGGGGTTACCGTCCTGCTCGAAAGGCAACAATTCCCCTGCTGCTTCCATGGCTTCTGTGAGGTTTAGCACCGCAGGTGATCCTTCTACTGGAACCGAAGGTTTGGGTCCTTTTTTTAAGGCGCTGTCGCTGGGAGAAGAATTGCCACTAGAACCAGGTGCAGAAAAATATTCATCCATTTTTCTGAAATTCTTGGAGCTGAGTCTTATGAGAAAACCTTCTTTTCTTGAATGTACTTCCACAAGGGGCCGTTTAATGTATAGTTTTCCCAAGTTAGAATTATTTCGGCCACTTGTGCCGCGTTGTCAAAAGGCACCGTAAAATAGCCCTCATTTTTGAGCTGAGTATCTAAAATCTTCTCCAAGTCAGCAAGGGCGTTAGTAAACTGTTTTTCTACGGAAGCCATAATTGTGGAGAACACCCAAGTGCAGAATATAGAGTAAAATCTTGCGATTTTCGTCACCGGTACCCAGACAATAAATTGTTAAACAACTACCTGGGCACCGGTGACGAAAAACCGCAAGATTGTGTCAAGGTGGGAACAATCTACCAAAATCCTTCACGGTTTCGTCGAGGGGCGCTGGGGCCCTGCTCGACAAATTCTTGAGAATTCGTCACGGGCGCTGGGGCCCTGCTCGACGAATTCTCAGAATTCGTCGAGGGCTCTCGACGAATTCTTGAGAATTCGTCAAGGGCTCTGGGGCCCTCGAAGAATTCCTGAACAATTCGTCACCAATGTGACGAAACAGACACACCTAAAGCGGTTTACCCGACTCGGGTAAGTATTTTTTGTTATGCTCAAAACATGGAGTCCCGCAAAAAAAGACCCTTCAGAAAGCAGCTTGCCCAAAAACAGCGAAACAATATCGCCACGTTTTGCTCGGCTGAATATTCATGCGGATGCTCTGAGGAATGCGATCGTCAGTTTGCGTACGCTTCCTACGAAGGAAACTATAATCATGAGAATCTTCTATCTCAGAAGGAGCTCACTTCTGTGCTGACCTCCACTATTGCTGATGCAGTCGTGCGGGACTCTAAAACAGGAGAGCGTTGCATCCCTTGTATCGGCACCCCGTTCAAGTTCGGTGACAAGAGGGTATGCGCTGTCACTTTCCGCAACTTATGGGGCTTGCCACGTGCTTCATTCTTTCGGTATCAGAAGGCTGCCCTAGCAATGGATGGCATGATTCCGAAGACGATGGTTTTTCAAGTAAAAAAGACCCCCCAAAAGCCGTTCGGTCCATGTTACGACGCTTTTAAGGACTGGGCTATGGTTCACATGTTAACAGGTCTTCCACAAGACATGCCAACCGATGGGTCGCTACAGATCAAGCCGCTGGATTACGACGTCGAGTATATTAATTACCGACGCCTGGTGGCGGAACCGGTCCTTGTCGTGAATAAGACCTTCCGGAAATACTGCAGGCACTTGGTCAAGAAGGAACTGAACATCCGTATTCGGAAGAAGGTGGAAGTGTCAGGCATGTGTTCGATCTGCGACAACCTTGACGCGCGTTGGGCTAAGTTGCAGGCTTCCGACCCAGACCATGACGCTTGGAAGGAGTTGACTAAGCTGAAGGAATCACACAGCGAGACGCACAAGTATCAACGCAACTGCTACGACGCACGCAGGAGAGAAAGCGCTGATCCTCTTGGGGAGATCGACTCCATCGCCCTTGACGGGGCGGCAAACAAGAATACCGTGGTGCCTCACGCCCCTCATCAAGTGAAACACATCAACGAGAAGAAACAGAATTTCTTCAACTTGCATCTGCAGCTCACTATACTACATGGTTGCATGTTGCTCTTCAATCTGAGTTTTCCTTGGAGCCAACCCAAAGGCGCGAACATGATGCTGACATCATTTACCAACCTGCTTATGCTCCTGGCTTTGGGTCATACTGGCAAACGGTTCTTCAGGAAGACGTTGCATCTTCAAGTTGACGGAGGCTCTGAAAACTGGAATCGCTACACGTTCGGCTTTTGCGCCCTGCTGGTTCATTATGGCATCTACCACAAACTCGTGTTGCATCGCCTCATGGTTGGGCACACCCACAACGATGTTGATGGCTGGTTCGGTTTGATGAAGATGTACATATTCGGTAAGGATGCTACAAAAGCAGGTCGATGGCTCATCTTACTCGAAGACTATATCAGCTGGCTTATATCGTGGCCGGTAAATAAGTTCTTGAAGGTGGTACAAGTTCAGGGTCAGCAGCTGGACTTCAAAAAGTGGTTGAAGCCGCATCTGAACTGGGGCCTGACGGGATATGGAGGTATGGTGCGCGACGTGCATTACGTGGAATTCCAAAAGGACGAGCGTGGCGTAGTTCGCATGAAGTACAAAGGGGGGGGGACCATATTAAGCCATGTCTTCCCAAAGGCGTAGACGAGGACTTGACCAAAGGTCTGGAAGTAATGAACAGCTATCCCGACATTGACAGCTCTCCACCCTTGCAGGAAGTGCAGCCGCTGAAAGCGAAGGAGGAGGCAGACACCCTGAATGCGTTTCAGCGGCTATGTGATCATGGTGTCGACCGTATCTCTCATGAGCAACAAGAACATCTATGTGGGTATTTCCCTTTACCACAGAAGGCTTCCGACTACGACACCTGGAAGGGCCCGAAGTTTGATCAGCAGCAACCCTTGGACTTGAAGTTGCTGCTGAGCAACGCTTGGCACCAGAACACGACCGAGGCGTCCGACCCCGCAACAACTGAACCTCAACCAGAGTTGGAGACCATTGCCGACGGCAGAAATGTGATGGTCAAGGATCTGCCAGTGGACATTCCCAAAATAACGAAAAGATGTGAGCAAGAAGCACGTCGAGTTGAAGATATTACTTTCTGGTGAGTTCTACAATAGTCACTTCTTTTAATTAGTACATGATATGAACCGCCATCAAGCACGCTGCCCATTGACTGACCAAAGCGTTCCTTATGTTCCTTATTATTCCGGTACAATAAGGGCGAGCTTAAGGCGGTGTTGCAGCATATGGGGCTCGACGGTGCGGGGCTGGCTGCAGAGTTGGCCACACGTTTGTTCAATGCGACCGCCGCAGCGCGCAAGGAACATCAGGAAAAGGGGCGTCGCGGTCAGCGTTCAAATGCAGGAAGCGCGAGACCGGTTTCCAACGACAACGGAGGTGAAGGTCGAGGCAAGGGACGTGGGGGGAGATCAACTGGCCCCGACAGTCAAGCTGCAGTTGCTGAAGCAGGTGCAGGGAAAGGTCGGGAGCAAATGACGTGGGGAGATCAAGCGCCCAGCAGTCAAGTTGCGATTCTTTAGACGGAGGTGCGAGGAAAGGTCGAGGCAAAGGACGTGGGGGGATCAAGCGGCCCCGGCAGTCAAGGCTGCCGATTCTTTGAGCGAGGTGCAAGGAAAGGTCGAGGCAAAGGACGTGGGGGGAGATCAACTGGCCCCAACAGTCAAGCTGCAGTTGCTGAAGCAGGTGCAGGGAAAGGTCGAGGCAAATGGAGAGGTGCCGGCATGCGCGCTGATGCTGCCGCTGGCACGAAGCGTGTATACCCATCGTCCCCTCCTTCCTCCCCTGTCCAAGACAGTGTCAAGACTCGCAAAATTGGGCAGGCGGAAGCAGGTGATCCTAAACGACCACGAGGTTCTCCCCCTACGACAGCGTCTCCCACCTTTTCCCCTCCTCAACGGAAGGCCAGGACACGTTCTGTCAACAATGGCCGCTGTCTATTTCAAGAATCGCCCGAGAAGAGTGAGTCGGACTCGTATGACGACATGCCTTTACTTCAGCGAGCAGCAAGGCCCGTAACTGCTCCAGCAGTTTCTGTGAAGTCGGACTCATCAGACGAGGACGACATGCCGTTGGCGCAACGTGCTGTGGCCCGTTTCCTCCCGGCAGACTACACCTTCGAAATGATAACTGCTGTTCCAAAAACCTTTGCTGTCACCGCTGCAGGTGAAAACAACCCCGCCGACGAGTGCTGGTTTACGGTTCCACTGGCACGTGGGAAGGTTTCACTTCCCATGCACTATGTTGAGGTCTTGGACTTGGATTTGGAGAAACGTTGGTACACTGGCAGTTCTGGATTCCACGCGCTGCGAACCTTACGCCGGCCTCCAAGCGCAAGCTGCGCACTTTCAAGAGCACGGACTTGCTGTTTATCGCAGACGCTTTCAGGCGCGGAGGAGTTCGGCACAGGGCGTGGCATCCCTTCAACCCTGCGGAAATGCTGACTTGCTGGGATGAGCGCATCTGTCCGCCCGAGGGCGGTATGCCTACAGGTCGTCCTGAAAAGGAAGAGCTTTTAAAGACTATTGCCGACAACCTGTTTTCTGAGTAGAATTCTTTTTACAGTACAAGTTTGTTTACCCTGAACATGGCATCCTTCTTTTTACAGATCTTCCTACCATGTGTATACTGTTTCAATCCCAGCTCGCTAGAGCGGTTTCTTTGTATGATATAAGGAAAAACAAGCTCGAAACGGTGACAACGCGCCGTGTAACTCTTGAGTATGTTGCTTAAGTTCACATGGACAATTCCAGCACTCAGGGGTTTCAGGGTCTGAGGGGTAAAATGACCAAAACGGTCACCAAAATTATATATGCACCCAACTATTCCTGTGTACAACTTGCGATTGTGGACTTGTAACCAAGTTCAAACCCATCAAATTAACGTAACAACTGTGCTTTAAACTCCTGCAATATAGTTTACCACCCAATTTCCAGGGTTATTTCCCATACGACTGGCCCCGTAATGACATTTCCCCACCTTAGGGTGGTCGAGATTGAAAAAATCCAACTTTTTCCAAGGAGTTCTTATTGTTATGCATCAAGCATATGCAGAGTATATTGAAAATACATACTTGAAAAAGTTTTGGGGATTTTTCGTCGAGAATCGTATTTTTGATGATTTTCCTGAGTTCGCGTGGCAGAAAACACACACTAAATCGTCAAAAAAAAATCAAATTGCTCAAAATTTGCATTCGAGAATGTTATTTTATGTTTAAGTGCATCAAATGTGTGTAATTTCGACAAAAAAAAACGACCCCCAAAAAATGAGACTGGAATGAGACTGGGGCCAGTCTCATTTCTGCGATTCCATCGTTTAATTCTTCCCAAAAAGAACCAATGTCAAATTCTTCCCAAATGGCTCTAAAATTCTTCCCCAAAAAACCCCCGAGCCTTCATACCGAAACTCCAAGTTCTTCTCGCACTTGATAGCAGCCTTGAACGCCAGGCAGATCGAATTTCCCTCCACTTTGCCGCTCTTGTTCGGTACAGTACCTTGCTTGTTTACCTGCTGATAATGTGTAAACTTCTGGTAGCTGGCAATCGCCCCGGAGGAGTTCGGCACGTCCCCGGAAAGAGGCGCCTGGAGATACGCGGGCCTCTCGAGGTTGACGCTTATCGTGGTTTCCAGGTCGACTGGAGTAGGTTTGCCTGCTGGCAGTGCAATCCTGGTAATATGCACCACCTCCTGGAACTTTTCAATACCGCAAAATATTGCCTCTGCAACAGTCGCAAATACTTCGCACTCGTGTCGGGGATGCATGATAAGAATGGCGTCCGCGTAAGGACAGTCCTTTGGCATCTCGTACAACATGGACTTATTCACCGTCGAAACGAACGCCAACTCGGGTTGCAGCCTTTTGTTCTTCGCCTTGAAGGACAGAAGAATCCCCCAGCGTTGCGGCGTGTGGTCGAGATCCGCCGAAGGGTCGGTGGCTTCCGTGCAGGCTGCAGAACGTCGAAGCGAATTTTACATCTCCAGGATACGATTATCGTTTCCAAAAGCACGTTGGTCGCTGACTTGACAGCCACTGGCGTCCAACATCTGGACCAGGTCATTGTAGAGGTACGACAACTCCAACGTCCAATTTTCAGTTACCTGCACGGTCTGGCCCTCCACCGACCACACGCCTCGTCTCTTATTCTTTGCTGGCAATGGGGTTGTCTTGAAGTATCATTTGTGCCAGAGCCACGCAATCCCACCCTTGATCGGTCTCCTCCTCCAACCCCGTTAACCCAGGATGCCCGGTAGGTCCACGTTGTCTGGTATTTTATTCAACAACGTAGGACGACTGTCTTCGTCAGAGGACAACACCTTCTCCAGCGGCTCTTCCTGGTCCAAGACTCCAGACGCTGTCTTAGCAAATTCCAAGACGTCAGAGGGTTCAAGGCTGTCGCGACGGTTGCGAAGTATTCCTTTCTATCTTTTTGCGACATGCTAAAAATGTTTCCCCTTAATATCTGACGATGAGAAAGATAGACAGCAGTGCGACTTGCAATTGCACTTAATGGTTTCTGCCATTGATATACTGTCAGCCTGCAAACGTCGCTGCTTGATACTAATTACGCCTTCATATTTCTTCTTGCGTATGTCGGATTCGTACGGTTTGCGCACAGCAATCTGCTTGTTTACTTCACCGTTCAAACACCGAAGAGTGTCTCCATCAAGCAAGTCTAAACTTGTCTCTGAAAATTCTGTATCAAGTCTGCTTTTTATCTCATTTAAGTCAATTTCGCGCAAAGCGTGTGTCCCGGAAACGCGTGACGAATTAGAGCTAACTTCCGATCTAGACGTCAAAGGCGCGTTCCAAAGGACCATTTGCGCATTTGCGCTCAGGGCTATGCTTTGAATTGGCTCCTGATCAAAGAAGTCAGCCTCTAACTCCATAGAATCTTCAATAACGAATTGCGGGCACGGTTTGTAGATAATCTCGCAACCCTCGTCAAAAGGAATATCAAACATATTTTCGTCCAAATTAGCCGTCATTAGCTTATGAAGCCGTTTTCTACGTTCTGAAAATGATATGGACTGAAGAGTCAACAGAGAACTTCTATCTTCTTGGATCGATCGATTCTCGATTTCAGCGCAAATGACGCCATGTTATCCTAAAATCGTACCTTTGATCTGAACATACCGAATCAGGAAGCGACAGCAAATGCCATTTTTGACAAAAATCTGACATCGAAAATTGAGATGTCATTTTTAGCCGGCAGACATGACTTGCAATATTTTGCTAAAGTTACATCACTTTTTCAAAGTTTCTTCACACACATCCCTTTCACAGTTTACAGCCAATTTCTCTCATTTTAGTATGGCGACTGCAGAAGCATTTCAACAACTGAGAGATAATTACGTCTGTCACGACTATCTCGGCTCTAGGTGGAGCATTATTCGAACGCTTGAAACCGACCGTCCAGCAGACACCTTGCAGTTGATAATTCACCCGAATGCCATTACAGACGAGACTCCTGAAATGGTTTTCAATTTTCCCAGTATTCAGACGAACCGAGGGACTGTAGATACAGAGGGCAACCTCCAATCAGAAAAAACGAGTGGCGTTTAGTATAATCGAAAACGACAGGTCTTTTTTTTTGTTTTTGTTTTTTGTCGTACTTAGGAACAATAAAATGACTCTGGTCGAATTGGACAGCTTGGGGTTTGAATTAAGCTTGAGCTGTCCAAGGCACACCAATCGGCTTTCAGCTTACGACAACCTAAAACACAGAGCAGAGGCAGCAAGCAAAAGCCAGGAATTCGTTTTGGCGAGCTATGTAACCTAGGCGTGGAAAACGCCGATTGCAGCGCCTTTCTGGAAAAGCAAGAGGCCAGCGCCAGTGATTGATGATCTCGGCGTTGGTGGCGAAATACCTCTTATGCAGCCTTCGGTGCGTCCCTTTCGCGCCTTGAGCCTGAACCGGGGCGGAAAGCGTTCATTAGCTAATGAACCCCTTCCGCCTCGAAAAGCGCGCCTTGAGCCTGAACCGGGGCGGAAAGCGTTGATTAGCTAATGAACGCATTTCGCCTTGAAAAGCGCGCCTTCAGCCTGAACCGGGGCGGAAAGCGTTGATTAGCTAATGAACGCCTTTCGCCTCGAAAAGCGCGCCTTCAGCCTGAACCGGGGCGGAAAGCGTTGATTAGCTAATGAACGCCTTCCGCCTCGAAAATCTTGCCTTGAGCCCGAACCGGGGGGAAAAGCGTTCATTAGCTAATGAACGCCTTTCGCCTCGAAAAGCGCGTCTTGAGCCTGAATCGGGGCGAAAAGCGTTCATTAGCTAATGAACGCCTTTCGCCTCGAAAAGCGCGCCTTGAGCCTGAATCGGGGCGAAAAGCGTTCATTAGCTAACGAACGCCTTTCGCCTCGAAAAGCGCTCCTTGAGCCTGAACCGGCGGAGAAAGCGTTCATTAGCTAATGAACAGTTTCGTTTTGTCCCAGGCTGCCAGGAGAACGGATGTGCAGCGTGCTGCCGAACGCGCCCTTCAAGGACCTGGTGGCTCCAGAGCGTTTACTGGAGCAGGCGCTAGTGTGCATATGTCTCAAGTGGCCACCCCATCTGAGGCAAGGAAGGCAGCCGAGGAGGCCGCACATGGGTGGGCACGCTAAGCTGAAAGTGGAGCATTCAATCAAGTTAGATTATGCGGAGAAAGCTGAGCTGTGCAAGCAAATCGAGATGGAGCACCGGTGGTCGAATCCGATGTCGACCGACGAGGCGGCGGAGCAAGGGAGTGTGTTCCGTCTCCCCATCAAGTGCCTGTACCACGCAAATGGCTACTGCCCCGCAGTCCTTGTGGTAGGACCAAATCGACGATTTGGTCCTACCACGAGGACCATTGTTCCGATAATTTAATTGGCCACCTCCCGTGATTTGTGGTGTCTAACCAATGAAAGGTGGTATATATAGGTCCTATATTAATTTATTTGAACGCTGGTTTGGCCTATATCCATCCCATATATCCATGACGAACGCATTTCAAACCTCTACACTCAAATTTTTCAAAACGGATTTTTTGGAACATTCAAAATGTGGCAAATTAGTGACTCATCTTCAATATTTTTTTACCAATCATATATCAACACTACACCTGCGCGGGTACCATCAAATTGAACCTATACATATGTCCCAATTATATTTGGGCGGCAGGCCCGGTTGGAATGCATATATTGGCTCGTTGGCCCGTTGGCTTCCCCTCTAATATATTGGCTCGTTGGTTTCCCCCCTAAAATAGTGGTCACGCGAGCTGACCAGCCAGCCATCATAATTGCTTGCTAGAGGGCATATATCGCAAGGTTGGTGTGTGCGGCACATTAAATCTTCAAGTATATATATATTGCGAATTTCTGAAAGTCTAACATCATCCAAATATCTTATTTTTCGACTGGCGTGTACATTTTAGAATGGATGAATGCCAATTTCTAAAGTCCGAAATTCACTAAATTCGGAATTTGCATTGTGTTGAACATGCGCCATGCTGAAATAGAGCGGAAATGATGATGAGGGTGCGAAGTAACCGATTCAGTTATCTTATTTGGTCATAAACTCAATATGTATAACCATGAGCATCACCGTGAGCCCCGCATGTGACTCCTAATACTCAAAATACGGTGGTCCTTGTGGTAGGACCACCATTTTCTTCAAGCTTTTGGTGAAATTACACCCCTAAAGCGTGTCGTTCAACCACACACCTAAAGTCTCATGGGGGCCGCCGCTATAAGAAATAAAATTCATTTAACTCATAAATATCATGTGCAAATGTTACCTGTGCCTCAAATAGTCGATTTAGTGATCAAAACCGCAATTGCCCATTGGTCCTTGTGGTAGGACCATGAATTTGGGTAGTAGCCACAAAGGGGTACGAGGCTTGCCGGGATCAAGAGAGGGGCTGGGTGAACGAGATCAAGTCCGGCAGGAAAGAGAACCCGTGGGCCCCTTTCAATGCGGGTCTCGTTGCGATCGACGATGTCAAAACCCGTGCCGAATTCTCCCTGAAAAAAGCACTGAGGGGAGAATACAGAGGCAAGGTTTTTGGGCACCAGCATTGTTATCAAGCCACCGACGAGTGTAACGAGGAAGTCCCGTTGGAGGTAGCTTTCCAGTTCTTCGAGAGCAAGATCTACATCGGTCTCACGCCTGACATGATTCGGTTCTTAGGCGAGATGCAGAACTTGATCGATCAGAAGCAAAAAGGCAAAGATAACACTCAGTTCATGCAAGGGCTCCGCTCGACCCTTTTCGAAAAGCATGGGGTCGTGTACACCATCTACCGAGAAGCGTTGATCTCCGAGTTCGAAGCCAGCGTCCCCGAGGACGCCGAAGAGGGTGACCCTCATCAACCTGGGCGGTACCAGGCCGGAGGGCTGGTGGAAAAAACGGCGACATACGAATCAAAGCATGGATTTGCAATCCCGGATCCCGTGAAATATCCCAAGGGATTCCAGTATATCGAGGAGCAGGCGACGGGGGAGCAGGAAGAGGAAGAGCAGACGGTGACGGTGCTGGACGATGACATCGACGCTCACCTCGATCGGGTCACACGTTGGTACCCCGTAATGTCTCACTTGAACCAGTCGATAGAGACGCATTTGAAGCAAATAGCGATGTTCAAGCATTCCGTATTCGGCAGCACGCTTATCAACGTCTAATTCATGCACTGGACCGTTGCCAATTTCCGGCCGCAGACGTGGGACCTCTGCGTTAGCATCATGGAGGCTTACAGAAGGTTTGACCTGAAGGGCATGAAAAACCCTTTGGCTTCGAAGACCAAAAAACGCAAGGCCTCATCTTCGCCCGGTAGCGGACCCTCCAAGAAAGCTGGGAAAAAGGCCACCTCCAACCGACAGGTAAATTATTTTTTGCTTCTGCTTCAAACAGTGTTTTCCCTCCCAAAGCATCCTTTTCTATATTTTGAGACATGCTAAAAATGTTTTTTTTTACTTACAGATGGAAGACGAGGTGCAACGAGGAGGCGGGGACGGAGCGGGCTCGTCTAGAGGGGCAGGCATTTTGGTGGAAGAAGCTCAGTTTCTCCACAATGCCAAATCCATGGGTATGACGTTCTGGATTAACTTGAGCGGCTTGGCGGGGGATGCGGAGTTCGACAAGGTGGACACGTATCTGCGCCTGATTATTGAGAAGGAGATCTCACTAAAAGAGGGGGCAATATGATAAGCCAGTTCAAGAAGGAACGCATGGTGCAGAAGCACTTGGTGTCCGCGGCAGGATTGCAAACCTGGGACGAATTCAAGACGGAGTTCACCAGCTACTGGAGCTCCCAAGAGAAAATCGAGTCGTTGATCGGCTGCTTACAGTCCACGAAGGGGGGAGCGCGCCGGGGGGGGTCTGGGGAAGTTCCGCTAGCGATCTTCAATTTCGTCGAGAACGCGCGGGCAAATCTCAAAGAAGCGCAGGCGCCAAGCGCGGCTCACATCCTAGGCTTGCAACAGGTCGAGGTGAAAGTCGACATCAAACTGTATCGGGAGGCGCGCGGACCAACGGGCCGGAGCCTAAGGTTGCAGGAGAGGCGGACCTGGAGGGCGACGAGCCCACACATCAGGAGAACGTGACGATGTTCCCTCGTTGGAAGATCGTCAAGGGCAGCATGGGCGATTTGAAGGACATCCCGAGACTGCCCTTCACGGGGGCGGTCATCGACTGCAATTACGCGCTCGACAAGGAGAAGGCTCCCGACGCGATGACCAAGGAGGAGGTGCAAACGTTCCTGGAGTCTTTCAACGCCAAGACCACCGCCCCGGCATGGACAGTCGCTTTCTTTTGCGGTTTCGTCCAACAAAACGATTTTCTGGAGGTGATTGACAATTACTGTTCCGGCCGCGCGGAGCGGTTCTTCTGGCACAAGCAGAACGTGCACATGAACCCCAACAAGTCCGTACGCTTCAATGACGTTAAATGTGAGGTCTTGGGGTACCATGTAAAGAGCGATGCCGCGGGGGAGTCTTCTAAAAAGCCGGAGTGGATGTTCAACTTTGATCAGGGGGAAGGTGAACGTTACAGCCGCGCGTCACTTTTGCGCGGCTTCCCGGTTGTGCACCAGATGTTCAAACGCGACGGCAAAGTCGTGAATAACCATCAGAAACCCCTATCTCTGTTGATGGCGGAGCTGATCCAGTGCCACATGCTCGGCGCCAATCCGGGCAAGGTGGATGACGACGGCCATCCACTCAACTGGATTCTCGACGCTTGTTGCGGCGTCGGCTCAACGTCCATGGCCGCCATGAGGTGTGGTTTGAACGCGACCGGCTTCGACCACGACCCGTACATGGTCAGCTCTGCGCAGCAACGGCTAACCAATTTCGACGCCGAGCCCGATCCGGATGCCGAGACGAAGGCACGAAGCCAAAAAAGAAGACTGACCCGACGAGTAAGGGGAAGGGAGTTGCCACTGTCGATTCTGATGAAGAAGACGTAGATGAAGATGAGCCAGAAGAGAATACCGAATAAATTAGCTGGATTTGTCGACCGCCCTGACTGATAGTATCAATCATGCCTCGACGGTATAGGGCGAAAAGTACTCTGCTCGCGTAAACATTTGAATAAAGAATGATACATGTATGGTTTGTATGCATATTTCGGTGTTTTCATTGTACGCATACTGTGCTGGAATTGACACTACGACTAGTTCGTACAGTCTAGTGTCATTCCTGTATGTCATCTTCGGTGGGCAGCCTGTGTCACTCATCTCGGGTATATATCGTTTGTATATCCGAGTTTAGTGATCCGTTGTTTCACCGTCGGCAGCGGGTCCCCACTGCCTGAGCTGCTGTTTCCAGCAGGTTATGGTCCTTCTCACGCTTGCGTGAACTGAATTTTAGCGTAGAATTTTATTTTATTTCCGCCCTATCTTTCGGTTAAGCGTCTCCACGCCTTGTGGGACGCTTTAGAACAGATTCTACGTATTTTCTGGAGACGACTGCTTACGGCTTTGGGCGATTACGACGGGGTGGACTCCTACGATTTTTGTTTCGTTATTTCATTGTTAGATCTCGTTTTCTTTGATGGATTCACAGCAGTTTTCTTCGAGTGAGGAGCTTCTTGCTCTTTTGGCGACTATTGATAGTTTACAGGAGAGGGTCTCAACCTTCAAACGCTCGCAGCTGTTGTCATTGTGTGCCTCTATGGGGCGCGCTCTTTCACATTTTCGGAGTTCGGATTTTTCGGCAGTTTCCTCAGCGGATTCTTCACCAATTTCTCTGCAGATTATTGTTTCAGAGACTGGCACACCGGTTGGTGGTGTCCAGGGCGTTGAGCTTGCAACCGTAGATTCCGAGAATTCTAGACCTTCACTTTGTGAGAAAGGCGTTGGCGATGGCGATGCAGTTTTGGGCGTCCGATCAATTTCTTCTCAAGTTACCACCACTTTACCCTTGCCTAGTGCCACTAGGGCAAGAGAATTGGTTCGACAGGCCCCTCCTGTGCGAACCGTAGTTCGTTATATTCATGATTCTACTACTGCGCGCACTTATATGGGCTCTGAGATGCGCGAGCAGGAAGAGATTGGAAGTAGTGAAGAAGAAGATGAATCGGAGTATCCACTTGGGTACTTCGATGATTCCAGCGACAGTTGTGAGGAGGCAGAGGAGCAAGATGGCCACTTGGCCGCTCCGCATTTTTCGTCCGAACGATTGGAACGAGATTCCGAGCTGGACACAGGTTTTCAGCAGGATTCTTATGGCGGAAGTTTCGAGGCCCCACTTGGGGAAGAGTTTTTACCGCACAACGAGTTTCATGTGGGCACAGTTTCTTTTGAGAGTGAGTTTGCAATGAGCGACGAGGATATCTACACCGCAGAGGAGTGGGCTGCCTGGGAGGCAGGAGCCCACGATTCCGTTGGAATTGGTGGTGCTGGTTTTTATGATGAAGAGACTTATTTTGAGGAAGATGCTGGTTTCGATTCGAGTGATGACTACTATTAATTCTCTAAACAGACAGGCGGTGTTCCTTTCGGCATTTCTCCACCACTTGCTGTAGTTTTGGGCAGAGGATGTTGTTGAAATTCCCACCACTAGCGGGCAGCTTTACCGATTGAGACGAACATTTTTTTTATGGCAAGAGACCTTACAGTTCGCAGAGATATCAAAGCTAAACCGACAGGCGGAATTCTTTTAGCATTCTCCATCACATGCAGACAGGCGAGATTTGTGGGAACACCCACCACTAGCTGGCAGAGCATTAATTTTAGCAGACCAGAATGGTCCTAGCAATTTCCTAGGCTTAGCAGTATTATTTTGCTAGCCTGTACATTCATCTTGCCACCTGTGACTTTGACTAGCTCCCTAGAGTTAACATCTTGACATTTCTTTGTAAACTCTAGTAGCTAGGGTGGTGAGTGTCACTAGCTGGTCCACCTCAGATGAGGTGGTGTGCTGGAATTGACACTACGACTAGTTCGTACAGTCTAGTGTCATTCCTGTATGTCATCTTCGGTGGTCAGCCTGTGTCACTCATCTCGGGTATATATCGTTTGTATATCCGAGTTTAGTGATCCGTTGTTTCACCGTCGGCAGCGGGTCCCCACTGCCTGAGTTGCTGTTTCCAGCATACTGCACTTTTCTAGCTTGTTGCCTTTATGTATCCCTATTTCGCGCATAAATATCACTAAACCCTGATTTTTATGAAATACATATAAATCCAAAAATGACATATGATAATGTCATTTTCATCGAATAGTGTGTTTTCCCTCCCCCCTCTCGTCCCCTCTTCCCCTTCTCCCCTCTTTTCCTTCTCCCTTCGTTCTTTTTGTCCCCCCTTTTCTCTCCCTAGGGTTTCTCGTTCTTCTTTCTTTCCCCTTTACGATTTTCACAGCGTGCCGCCTACGGCCCGGCCTCCCCCCCCCTAGAGTAACGCTTCGCGTCCCCCCTGTGCACCTGGTTCCCCATAGCTTCAAGCTTGAGTCAGACCGCAGGGCCTTCGCTTCACTAAGAAGGGCTGAATCGGGGAATGGATGAATTCCATTCTGACGTTGCTGATCTGGCAGGTCGGTTTAGTCAAAAGCGGTATAAATCTTAAATGTCGACATATAATCTAATGTTAAATGTGTATAAATGTCACCTCCAACAACTGAAAAGATTTTAGATAACGTTAGATTTGAAAACACGCAAGGATCTAAGATGATTAAAAACCATTAAAATTCAAGCATTTGAGGCAGGCCGGTGAAAAACGATCGGGATGACTCATCATACTGTCTCTGTGTCACCGCTGCGTCAAACATCGTCAAATTGAGCTCAAATTGAGAAATTGGACCAGTCGCCATCGCCATCTCGCGAAGAAACCTGGGTGATCGGCCAGGCGTACAGAAAGTCGCCAATAACATAAGCAATATGAGAAAAGATTGAGGACACAAGATACCTGGGTGAAAACGGTGAATGAATCATTTCAAACCTGCCGCGTCAGCTTCCTCGACGGCGACGGCTTCAAACCTCGATGGTGTCACGCGTGTACATGTGGCACACAGGTAGCAGTACTGTGACTGTGTTTCAGTTTGTCTTTGAGTTTGTGTATCGGCAGCGGCATCGAGTGAGCATGAGACCGCGAGTCTCGTAACATCGCCGAGCTTATCTCGATACATCGCCGAGCGCTTGCGTGACTCAGTGAGCCACGAGCCTCGCCTCGGCTCTCGGCGTCTCGGGTGTCACAGTAACATGGTGTATCGGGTTTGTTTTGTTTTGAAATTCCAAATTGCTGCGCAAATTCAAACAACCGCGAAAAGATTGCATCGTCCGATCGGTTGTGGAATGGAGATTAATGTCCACGTGGTACTGGCTGTGGCTTTAAAAGTATTTATATATAATATTCGGATATATTCGGAGAATATTAAACAAAAATGTGACACGTGTATATATGTCTATAAATATAATATCCAATCGGTATCAGGCTAGGAACCTTCTTTCCGGGGATCGGAAGTTTTCGAACTTTCGAACTCGCCTGGTTTTGACCTTTCCCTCTACTCAAGCCTGAAAATGGCCTGACAGGAAAGAGAAACGCATATGAATTTGGCGCCAACCCATCTAAGAGCTGTTGAGGATTTCCGTGCCAGCTCAGAAAAGCACAATCGGAACTGAGGTGGGGCTAAATCGGATTCTATATACATTGACCAGATCGGCATCGTAACGCTTATACACCTGCCAGCGTCAGCGTATCTTGACTTTTTCGCAGTAATCGGAGGGCCTGCACAAAATGAGTGAATGAGCGCCATCGTTATCGCAATCGGGTTAGGAATGATTGAGCATTGAGGAATACGAAGGAGATAGAGTTCAGAAATCTAGTCACGAGCTCATTACATAAAGGACACTCGAAAAGACGGATTCAGCAAGTGCAGAACTCTTTGAATTTCGTGGCATTACAGTTCAAATAAACAATAAATCTGCGTCTTATTTTAGCGTGAGCGTTGTGGAGGGTTGATATATGTCAGATACATCCTACAGCTTCGAGCGTCAGGCCGACATCAGCGACGCAGAGAGGCAACAGCACCTGAGTCTGAGATATATCGTCGAAGGACGTGGGAGAGCGCACAACTTATTTTCGGGTGCTTTGTCTTTAAAAACGATGGACGTTGAAAATTTCGGTATTAGAAACTCGCGTATTCACGGGAGTTTGAGACACCGATCATCAAAAAAGATCCTCGCTGCAGATAGCTTGAAAAGGTGAAAGCGTGTACGGATCTGCAATTGCGCTGAGACGCTTTAGATTGTATTAAAATGTGAGTTTCTTCTATCAGATTATGGACCCTTTTGAAACTGACTGGCCCTGGTTTGATGTGCATGGGACAGTGGGCGCGGAATCTCTAAATTCTACAAGAAAGCGCGTTCGTTTGCCTGCATCTCTGATATTGCGGGTATGGCGTTACCCCAAGCATACAGCTTTTAATGCCCGTACCATTAACGACTTTCACGATGCATATTTCCCCCTTAAAACTGCAATTTGAGTGTTTTCAAAGTTCTCTTGTTTCAATACGAATCCGGCCGTCTTGTCTAACATATTTGTGAAATGTTTGTGCACAGCACTTGGCGACTCCGCCAAGGTTTTGGAAAAATCAACAAGACTCTGCAGCAGCGATGATGAGATCTCGCAAGACAGCATACTTCGCAGGAGAGCGGGGATTGATGACGGTAAAACTCTATACGCTATCTCGACCCGATAAGGTTAAGTGCGCATAGGCAAATATCAGTTGTCAAATTATTTAAGCAACGCCGATAGCTGCAAGTCACGCAAGTCAGTCCAACGAACGTCAACAAACTCATTTCATTCTGGATTTGATGCGAGCAGGAGAAATTGAAGACGTATCTAGCATCGGTGAGGGCGCCTTAGCCTCACAGGTATGCAAGCCCACGCCTGTTGTAAAGAGTCCTCCTGCGCCTGACCTTAACCCTGCAGACCACTCAGCACTTTCACAATCTACGAAACCTGCCTTTTCTTTTAGAGCTACGTACCACAGCATTTCAGCAATTATTTGTCGCTTATTGTGCCTGCCTTTACTGTCATCATGGCATCATGGTTTCACATGCTTTCGAAACCACTGCAGTAACGTTTTGTTCGACTCTGGCATTTAGTTTTGGCAGCTTCTCAAGTGTAAGGGGTCACCTTTACAGGAGGACGTTTCCACTAGCGGAGATGAAGGAGATTCGCTCTTTGGACATAACTCGCACTTCCGAAGCCTCAGAGAATCATGTACTAGAAGTTTATCAGACCTAAAAACACTGAACGAATTAAGTGTTTTGCATCCGATTCAGAATGCATGGAAAGATTCGGACAGCTCGATGATATTTTCACAGTCTGAAGACTTTGATGACACTCTCGAAGAACTTGAATACACAACAGCTACGTCAAGTTTTGCGACAAAAGATAGAATAGAACCTACAGCAAGCCATCACTTCTCGCGTTCAAATGACTTCGCTGACTCGATGTATGAAGGCGATGATGCTGAGGTGCGACTCTCACAAGAAACCTTAATGCCACAGGTTCACATCTCCGTAGTGAACTTGTTCTGCATCCCTTTGAGCACATGAAGTAGCACGCCAGCTACAACTACCACGTGAAACGTCGGACAGAAGCACCGTGCTTTCCCAAAAGAATCTCCTAGTTGGCATTCACATACTTACAGTTGAATAACAAATCTCTGAAATTTGGATTTGTATGGGCTCGTGCTTTTGATCTCGTACGAGGGGCTCATCCGTGTGCTGCTATCCGATATGTTAATGCAGGTCCCGGATGTCGGCGAGGATCGATATGAAGAACCTTCAGGGATAGTGACTCCTTCAGGCTTTCCACTTAAAATTGAAGATTGGGCACAACTTGGGGATCGAGCCAAGTTTACATCATGTAGCGAGGTTCCTATATGGACAAGACTGGTGCGCTGATTGTGGCTGAGCGAAAACAGTTTTGTTTGTGGACAGAATATAGAATCATTAGATATCATGCAGACAGGAAAGACAGTTGAAAATAAATTAGAAAGCGCATTCAAGGTGTGAGAGAGTGAAGCGACGGAAATGATACGAAGGAGACGCAAAAACATAACTGATACAAGAAGAAGCTGAAGATTTTACTCAAGGAGGCGCAAACATATAGCTGATACAAGAAGAAGCTGAAGATTTTACTCAACGAGGCACAAAAATATAACTGATACGAAAAAAAGCTGTAGATTTTACGAAATTGTAGCCTAGTGTTGAAAGAACTGTTAGGGAGTATAATATATAATATATTAAACCATATCGTCATGTGGTTTTCACCAAATGGACGCGACAAGCTATCGTATGAAAACGGTGGGATGCGAACTCCAATGCCTGTAAGGGTGAACGTGGACCAGCATGGAGGTTTGCACTTTGTCTTTCGGTGATTTGCCACCGATTGCAGGTAAGACAATTCGAGCATGTAGTGCAAGCATTCAAATAAATGACTGAGCTCATGGTGTGTCTTATGACGCGCAATGAGGCAAATGAATGAATAGCGTACATGGAAGATCAGAAAATATGGGATATCACATCACAACGGTTCGAAATCATGCTGTGCGATCCGGATGACTGATTTTATCCGAAGGATGCTATCACAATAGCTAACCGAATGGCCTTAAGAGGTGGAGCCTAAGACGGCCTGCAGGTGGGCCTTACAATCAGCTGGTGAACAAATGTTGACAAGGTTCACTACAAATCACATCGACTATGACAACACCTCCGCGAGGTGGTAGCGACAATGTCGGTGATGGCTGATGATAATGCGTTGGCGGAGTCGTGCACAAGCATTAATCTGGCATTCCGTGCCCAGTTGGTGTTGCGCTCGAACTTCAAAGTGCTGAGACATGCCGATGCGCCAGCAGGGCAACACTGCCGTGGGGAAGTCTTAGCACATGATGCTTTCGCTATCGCTTGATGGAGGACTCCTCAAACATTGATAACTTGACAATTAATTATAATGCATTTTGAGATTCGGTGCGCATAACGTCTCGGTAAAATCAAGTTCAGTTTCGGTTTCTTACGTCACCGATTTCGACGCTACAGGATACCTACGATATGCAAGGGCGCACAGAATATTGTAGCATCAGTCAGACGCGCAAATTACTAGCCTGATTAGAAGCAGGTCGATTATTTACCAACATATCATGAACTATGTGCTATGTACTACGATATACAACACATTGCATCATATTGCAACATATATTCTTAGTTGCAGAATAGTTTTCAGCAATCTGTACCCCGTAACAATGACAAAAACAAAATATCGGAGCGCCTAGTACTCTTAGTAAGCTGTGTTGACATGCTTACCATTACACCACAGGGTGGGCTGCCCACGCTTTGACC
>LGRX02012058.1:0-30583 GCA_001247695.2 Cymbomonas tetramitiformis
TGCTATTTGTTAACTATGCAATTTCAACTTAACGCGGAACGCGCTCTCCCTCGCAATGAGACCCTGTACAGCCAGGCGAAGATTTCTAAGATTATGTGTTCATCTAAGTAACTTATTCCTATCTAATATTATCACAGATTTCTACTGAGTCCGTGGGTATCCGCATCGCGGAGAATGATAACCGCTTTCGTTACTTTTGGAAGTCCCGAAAAACCTAAAATCCCGCTCATTATACCCACATGCACGCGCCGGCCCTTAGCGAGATTTGTGGTTGGCCGTTCAGACTGTACGAAATGATGTTGAAAGATAACACATATGACATAATATTTTGGTAAACGGTTCCCTCATCCGCTGTGCATGCTTGCTTGCAAGCGAGCGCGCGGATGAGGGACGAAACCCTAGCGGAAACGTGGACGCGGTGGACATCCGCGTTTTTGCTAGGGTTGACAGCGCGCTGTCAGATGCTAAAAAAGTGTTTGCTATGCGTATATGATATGCGTGGTACGCTTGTGCTATGCATGATGCTTTCATGCGGTGCGTATGTCGAGCCTTTCACTCGATGCGTGCCCAATGACCCCCTTCCTTGCGCGGCGTCCCAGACCCCATAATGTGCATGGATCTCGCGCGCGCAAAAAATATGTTGTTCCTAACACGCCCAACAATAAGTATGCTAAGTTTCGATGCTTGAGGTCTATCTCTCAGACCTCTACCTCACGCTGCTGGAAAGTGACTTACGGGGTCACGTAAGTCACTGTCCAGCAGCGTGAGGTAGACGTCTGAGAGAAAACACCTGAGCGGACAGAGGTTTGTTCGACGTGCGTGAGCACGTGACGGAGCGGAGGCTAGACACGTCATCATACCACGGATATACGAATGGAAAATATAAAAATTAAATTTCACCAACCAATATTTTGGTGAATATAAACCTTTGGTATATACACTACATCACGGCCAGATTATTGGCTGGGGAAAAATGATTCCCGCAAGACTTTTGGTTATTGGTCATCCAGACCACAGGTGGCTACTATCCTTAATCCAGATCCTCCCACAAGGATCTAGCGCAAATGAGCATGGGGACCTTGTATATCGTATATAGTGGCCCGGCATATGCTTTGGGGCAATATCTATGACCCTTTTGAATTATCTATAACATTTTTTTGCTTGAAATGTCGATGCTTTAACCTTTAATCTTAGAGTGGTTTGGGTGGGTGCTTTCACAGAATTTTAATTAAAATGCTAGATCCTACCACAAGGATCTAGGGTACCGACAACTCTAGGCCTTGCTACACGAGCTCGGGTTGGTGCGTATGTTGTTAACCCTCGAGGGTATGACCAAAACTAATTGTGTAAGCCCTTTCATATAATACTAGCCGGATTAGTCGCCGCATATGCGCATGACATGGTGTAGTACCGTCGAAATTCAATATTTCCATCATAATTAGGATCTGAAAATTGCATTCTATAACCTCTAGCGGCAGTTCAATCCGTTCAAAAAATCCCCCAAAAATCCCAGGGAGACTTTGAAGTCGTATTAAAGTACTAAAGTGCTCACCAAAGCAAAGATCTAGCCTCAAAGCTTAAAATGGACCAAGACTTACGCCCAAAATGCGAAATTATCCCCATACTTAAGGAATGTGTATATCTCACCCATGTTACCGCGTTCGTGTGATGTGTCCAATATACACTATCCAAGTCGTATTTCGACCCGAATATGATTAATATACATGCATACCTTGAGATATATCACGTCTATGGTGGAAAAGGATCGACATACGATTGACCAAAAAATATGGAAGAGACACCCCGGTTTTGAAGCTTTAAAAAGCGTAGCCGTTCAAAATTTGGTTGGGGCATGCTATAAATGCATTAGCTAGGAGTATATATGATGGATTCTCGTCAAACCACGCACCACACTACTTAATATAGGTCCCATGTGGAAAGTATTCCTTGGTGTTGACTTGTAGAAAGCTCGTGGGGCGCCCAAATAAATTATTGAAAAAGTGGTCCTTGTGGGAGGATCTAGAGCGTTCTAGGTCCTCCCACAAGGATCTCGGGATAGTAGCCAAACAGGGACTCGAGCATATCCGTAACCGTAGCCGCCTCCGTAGTCGCCTGAGTCAGTGAGGGCGTCAGTGAAGTTGCCTCGCTGTCTATCTCGGACTCGAAAGTCACCGATAACCTTGCCATAGAGTCACCGATCACCTTAGGTTCTGTAACGGTATCGGTAATCGGTGAGGTCAGCGAATGCCCAGAACATGCTATGCTTATGTGGCGTGGGCCACCTGTCAAGCCGGAGCCACCTGTCCTCCCCGCTGCCCCCACCTCCCCGTTGCTTGTTGAGGAGGGAGTTGGATGCATTGAGTGTGCCATGAGTTCGCCAGCAATGCTTTGGTGCGTGTCCTCTGACCTCCCCGCTGCCCCCACACCCCCTTGGTTAGGGCGCGGAGTCCAGGC
The DNA here is from genome assembly GCA_001247695.2 of Cymbomonas tetramitiformis. NCBI lineage: Eukaryota > Viridiplantae > Chlorophyta > Pyramimonadophyceae > Pyramimonadales > Pyramimonadaceae > Cymbomonas > Cymbomonas tetramitiformis. Next base: position 2,455 of record LGRX02012058.1, read on the forward strand.
GAGATTCTCACCCGGCTGCTGGCGCTTTCGCCAGTTGGCCACATCAGAGCGGGAAGGAAATTGACGAAGTCCTGGTTTCTGCTCATTCGCCTCATTCTGCATGTCCTGCTCACATGCTGCAATTTTGACCTCGGTCATTTCGCGCACGGCGATCGGGTCGCGAGGTGGTCGGTCAGCCGGTAGAGGTTGTCCCACAGAGGCTGCTCCCGCGGACTCAGCCTGAAGCGCGTTCTCGCTGAATGGCGTGGGCAGCTGGCCGTGCGGGGAGGTCATCACCGTAGCTCCAGACCAAGTGTGTGGAGTCCTGTAGGGGTTCAAAGGACTTCGCGGTCTTGGAGCTGGAGGACTCATGTCGCGCGTCCGTGGTGGGCTCCTGCAGCGCGGCGGTGGCGGGGTCCGGTCTCGAGTCCGAGGCGGGCTTCGCTGGCGCGGAGCTGGAGGGCTCAGGTCGCGGCTTCCTGGCAATCGCAGGATGCCAGGGGAAGGAGAGGTCAAGTTGACATACCGCTGGGGAGTCGCCCTCATGTTTCGCCCTGCACCAGGGGTGTCAACAGTCAGCACCCTTGGTGACGCCGCTCTTGCATGACGCAGGGGCGGATTAGGGCGCGGTTTAGGTACCGTTACAGCCTCCTCCAGGGAAGGTGTCACACAAGCGGTTCCAGAGTCCAGAGCCAGAGGAGTCACGCTGTTAAACTCAGGAGCATCAGCTGACAGGGTCGACTTCTTCTTGGGTATCTGGAAGCTTGGCGCACCTGCTGCTGTCGCAGCCTGTGGCGGCTGACCCGGAGAGGGCGCCTTGTAGGTGCCCTTCGCCCCCTTGCCAGTGGTTCCAGTGGCTGCAGCACCTCTCGTGCTGCGCTGGCTGGCCTGTCGTCCCCTTGTACGCCTGGGAGTCGACGTAGGCGACGTTGGAGGTGAGCGTCCCGTATTGGCGTTTTGCATCATGTCGAATTTAAGAGTGGCAAAGTGTAAATCTGACCGTTGGGGAAGTCAAATCTGTCCAATTTGGCAAATCCCCCCAGAACACTCAGAAAAATATTTCCTCGTAGCAGTGGAAGTCGTGGTGAATAACGAAATATGCTTTCCAGAGTGAAATGCAGTTTTTGGTGGCCAAATTTCAAAAATGGAGTGTCGATCGGCAGTTTGGCTAATTTCTTGGCGGCCATCCCGGAGCAATCCAGACTAATTGGCCAGGTCCCAGTATTGGAGACTATTTTTTTCCTTCAAAGAATATAAAAAAAATGGAAAACTATCCTTCTGGGCTCCCGTTTCCTTCTATGTAGTCTGATGGGCTCAAATTTGTCTAATTTTTGCTCTGCCGTGCCGGTTGGCCATCCCAATTTAAAATGTAGCGATCTATGAGGACCCAGGTCTCGGGGCCAGGTTCCAAACGACAAAAAACTATCAAGAAACGTCTAGAATTTTTGTGCCTACGTTAAAACTGTCTCCGAGGTCCTCTTTTTCTCAATCTGACCACTGGTCCACTTTTCACTCTCCGTTCGGGTCAATCTGGCTGTTAATCCCGGTAGATTTGAGTTGCTGGCGGCTTCTTTTCCCACTTTCTGACCACTTTGCAGCATAACAGTTTTGAAAAATCGCCTGTTTGCATGCAGGGTGAAAGTCAGGGGGCAAAAAGGGCGCAGAGCAATACCACTTCCAAGTGAAGACTTCTTGAGCACGTGACTGTATCCGAGCCTGAGCTCAAGGGTCAGTCAGAGGTAAATCTTGCTTCAATCTTGGGGCACAGGTCCGTAGTCGGCAATTTTGCAGTGTACAAAATTGCAATGTTCTAGATAAACAGTTGAACAAGGCTACAATTCAAGCAATTGCAATATCTTTATGGCAGGAAGATTGACCAGTAAATTAACAGGTTGAGCAACAGCTCCTCCAAATAGTTACTTCAAGTTAGAACAGCCTCCAAATGGGCAATATTTGAGTCTTATACTCTCAAGTCGCGCAGTTCATATTCTCTAATCGATCTGTCCCATGTCGGCTGGCATATCATCATCTGCCACCTATACAAATCCTAATCAGAGAATCTGCATTTGGACAATCCTAATCAAGACAGTTGATTTCATTGTCCCTTGCTGATCTTTGCTTTCTTCCTACGAGGAGCCACGTCAAGCCCTTCTTCTTCATCACTGTCACTTCTTATGGAGTACTTCAATTGAGTTATATACTCATGTGTCCAACATCTCGGATATTTCCTAGGTTGCCTCTTCGTCTCTTCAGACACCCCAGCCTTATTCTCACCCATTGAAGTCAATCCAGTATCTGACCCATAAGGTTTCTTCGGTGGTGCATGAACAGTCTCCACCACAGAGGCTGGGGCATCCTCAGATATGGCCTCAGACTTCTGCTCGGTAATAGGCTGATCATCGGGCTGAACAGGTGAGGTCGGGGAGGTGCCCTTTGGTACCCAGTGAAGTTCACCCTTCTCATCCATGATCAATTGCAGTCCCAGTCTCTTCAACCTTCGAGCTTCAGCTTGTTCTTCAGCATCGTCAGCTACCAAGTCATCGAACTCGCTGACGTCATCCTCGGTGTCATCATATTCAGGCGAAGTTGGCTCCCATTTCGGACTGGCAGTGTCCATGTCATATATGACACCCGCGTCATCTTTGTCATCCGAATCTGGTAGCTTCTCCTTACTGTTAGTGACACCTGCGTCATCATTGTCATCAGAATCTGGTAACTTCTCCTTACTCCAGGACACAGCGCCTGTACCCGAATCTTCACTGTTCGTAGACGCTGAGTGTGTAGGCTTACGCCCCTTGTAGGGAATTCCATGATATTCGTCATCGTCAATCACAATCGTCGGATTCCAGTACGCGATCCCAACGCGGCTGATCGGTAATGAGAATGGCGCTACCGGCGCCTTCAACTGAGTGGCGTCTTCTAGAAACCAGCCGCCGCCCCTATTACGCTCCCAGCGGCGTAGCGCACCAGAAGGGTGTACGATAATATGCTGCCAGCTATAATCAAGTCCAGGCTTTCGCTCCCCATAGTACGAAGTCAATGGCTCGGGAGTCCCCTTCCGAGCCCATTGCCATCTCACTGCCCCAGTATGCATAAATACAATATGCCAATCGAATGGCTTGGCCGGGCTATTGTTCCCTGGCACACTCACTGTGCTGTGACTCTCTGCTGTGTCACGTGCCGCATCATCACCGACCGCCGGGAATATTAAAACAGTCTCTGTATTCTAATATTCACCTTAGTACTGTATCCGAAACCCTGAGTCCACGGCTTCAGCTTCCGTCTTTGTGAAACCTTATAGTATATTACAGCCGTATATATTTTAGCTTTCCCATCAGGTTTGGGCTGCACCACTTGAAGCAGTGGTCTTTTTGCTTTTCGGTCCTTACTTTGGTCACCGCATCTCCAGCGACACCCGCGACTCCAGCGGTTTTTCACTTCTCATCACTGAAAATTGGCACCTCCAGCCACGGCATCTACAGCCTCTTGCACCACCAGCACCCTGCCTATCTTCGATTCGCAGATCCACTTCCTGGCGTGACGTACCGCGCCAACATCAAAGACAGCATCTCCAGCTCGACAAGATTCCGAACTATTTCCTCCCGAACATGCCCGCAGCACGCCCGACACTTGGCAGCGCTCTGCGCGCTGCTAGAGCAACTACATCTGGGGCCACGCCTACGCCGACTGGCTCCTCTTCACCTGCGCAGTCTCAACGTTCTGGCACACCGTCATCGCACGAGTCCCAGGACAACGACCCCATCGTGCGCATGTCCACTCTGGTGAAGAAGCCCCTGCCGGCAGCTCGTGCCCCCACTGCTGAGGAATTTTACAAGGATGAATCAGTTTGGGTCTCCACCCCTGTACGGGCATCTACCGCTCACGGTTACAGTGAGCGGTTAGATTACGCGTCTCATTACAGTGAAGAACTTTGCCGTCTACTTCGTACTTACGGCTACAAAGCTGCTTCTGGTTTATCTCTGGACGGCGAGGACGCCGAAACTGACTTCACCGTCCTTCTGGCTAATTTGGCCCACGTCCTGTCCCCGATTTCGCACTTTGAATTCGACAAGCTTTTGGGCCTGGACCACGAGTTCGACGAGTACCACATGGCCCTCAACGAGCTCATCTTCGTGATCCTCCCGACGGTCTTGCGAGGCACTGCCCTCGCCCTTCAGGAGGAGTCCTCGCGCGTTTATCCGCATGATGGCCGCGCAGCACTGCAGCGGCTTCGGTTCCACGTGGAAGGCATCGGCGACCCCGACTCCAACCGCTACTGGACGAAGCTGCGTGCTTTAATCATCGACGAGTCCAACGACCCCGCCCCCCAGCTTACGGTGTTCCGCAAGCTGGCGGACAAGCACGCCAAGCTCCACCCCGCGTACAGCGACGTCAACAGGGTGGAGGACCTTCGTCATGTGCTGAAGATGTCCGCGGCGGTCTCCCCTCACGTCACCCCCTTGTATCTGGTGGTGCTGCGCGAGCTCACCGCCGGTGCGCGATTCTCCTTCTCGTCCCTCTCCTTGCGCATCTGCACAGTGCACCGGGATGAGGGGAGGCTCGCTCGCCTCACCACGCCCCCGCCGCCTACCTCCGGTGGTGGCAACGGCGGGCGTACTCCTGCGGGCGGCGGACGCGGTGGTGTGGGGACCTTCATGGCGCTCCGCAGCGATGCGTACGTGGAGCCCAAGGGCACATGGAAGGCGAAGGGCGGCAGGCACCTGCAGTGGGAAGGCGCAGGGTTCCCCTGCGTCACCTGTTTTCGACTCTGGGGCCTCACGGATGGCCACCCCTCCACCAAGGGTGTGTGCCCCTACGCATGCCGGCAATCTTTTGCCCCTGACCGCATTCCTCTCGCGGCGAAGCCCGCTCATGACCGCCCCCCCATCTCTCGTTGGCCGACTCCGCCAGACCCCCCGCCCCCTGTGCGGGCCATGGCTCTTCAAGCTCCACAGGATCCGGCTCCAGACTCTGCAACCGACGTTGCCATCATGGGGTTTCGTGCCGCCGATCCTCCTGCGGAAGATGAGTTGTTGGCAACCGAGTCTTCCGCAGCCGCAACCGCGGTTGACACGTCTCCATCGACTGCCGCGTTCAATGCCATGGAGTTGGACGACGACGACACCGATTGGCCGGCTTTCCGCACGGTCCCTTGGGTGCCTAGCATCAACCGTTGAGCACAAAATGTACAGCCAAGGAAACAGATGAAAAGAAAACAAAACAAAAAAAAAAAGGGAAAGCCCGATCGTGTGATGTGCTTGCTAGATTTTAGGATGACGCCGGCAGTAGCCATTCTAGTCGGGTTGAAAAAGGCCCCTTAGATCCGAACAATCCTGCAGGCCCACGTAACACTTGCATTTGGTCACCTCACACCTACGGGGTGAGGTGGTGTCACGGGGGATGCAACTTTCACCCCCAGTATATGGGTGACTGTTGCCCCCCTTCTGCTGTCACCCCTCACTGTGCTGTGACTCTCTGCTGTGTCACGTGCCGCATCATCACCGACCGCCGGGAATATTAAAACAGTCTCTGTATTCTAATATTCACCTTAGTACTGTATCCGAAACCCTGAGTCCACGGCTTCAGCTTTCGTCTCTGTGAAACCTTATAATATATTACAGCCGTATACCGGTATATTTTAGCTTTCCCATCACATCCCCGTTGGGAAATCGTCATAAGTTATCTACTTGACCCTAGGGAAGTCCAATCGACCCCCCTTGGGTCCTGAAGTGGCCGTAAACCCCCTGAAATCGAAGGTGGTTGGCCCCATGATATCTCTATGCCGGTTTGCCCTCCAATTCTGGAGGGAACCCCAGGGGCAGTGATTTAGCTGCATTGTGCGAGCTGTAGCGTAGGGCCCATAGCCATATTTCGGTGCACAGGGGTCGGGTAGGTCCCTTGGGATAACCCGTACGCCGTGGAGCTAAGGGGGGCGAGAAATACCTGCAAAAGCTTTGCAGAAGTTTCTGGGGGTTAGTCACAGAAGTCCGGAGGGGGTAATCAATGTGGTGGGTGGGTGAACTGAAGGTGGGCTGTCGAGTGATTCCCTTGATGGCTAAGGGCGTGCGAGCTGACTCGGATACTCCACAAGACATGCCTATAAGTCCCCTGAGGGGTGGGCGGGGGTGGAGGGGTGGGAGAATAGTGGGATGACAACCCGTGGCTGGCACTCGCGAGAGGTCTACGCGACTGAGTAAAAAATGGTATCGAGTTTCTGAAAAAACTGGACCGTCGTAGAGTTAATGTTTAATTATACATAACGATGCCTGTGACACAATCGTCGCTGATCGTCACAGCTGCTTGAATTTCTGATCGAAATGACGACACACCTAGAGAGTTTCCAGCAAGGAGTTTGAACAGTGTTCTGAACACCAAATCGAACAGGATGACATGGACAACAAATGACAGAAATCGCTTGCCTGTACAAAAATCGCTCGCGTGTACATCGAAAACTGTGTCATAATAAAATTCGCGAACCTGTGTCATAATTCCTCGCCGGAGCGTGTCCAGAACAGTGTAGAGTGTTCAGAACGAAAGTTTCCGATCACCTCGTCAGTGTTAGGTGATCAGAAATTTCTGTTCTGAACACTGTTCTGAACACTCGAGAGGTGACGTCACGTTGACGTGTCCGTCACGATTCCAGCGTGGATGATGACCCTGTTGGATTTGGTGTTCAGAACACTGTTCAAAACTTGCTGGAAACTCTCTATAATAATATGTTCTCATCTTCAGTTAAATCTTGTTCGGATTGATGGAACGAGTCATGTTCATGTTCGGATCTCTCGAGTGCGCCACGTCGGCAAGATAAATAATCCCATCGACCGTCAGATGCGCCTAGTGGAGATCTTAAGATCGACCGGGCCTAGTGCTTAATCAGCAGCAGCAGCAGCTGATGTTGATCGATGAACAGTTGATACGACAGCGACTCTGTCACACTCAGCGACTCTGTCAACTTGGATCAAACACGTGAGCCAAAACGCTCAAAGCGAAAGGTGAAAGGGGTCGCTGCAATCGAGTTCAACATTCCATGCACCAAATTTGGCAGGTCTGCTAACACGGCTTATACGATGCATCTTCAGGCCGGCAGTGTCCCAATCTTTGCGGCCATCATCCTCCAGTTCGCCTTGCCATGCCTCTCTCATGAACCTATTCCGGTCGGAGATTCCGCTCCGGTTTACACTGTGCCGACTGTCTCACACGCCAAGTTGCTGGATGCTGCTAATTTCGTTGACTCTGACTCGATGCACGTCCTAAAGGATGCCTTAACTAACCAAGGTTTGGTTACGGTCTCCGACATTCCCGGATTTGCGGAGTTGCGACGGGAGGTGCTCGTCGGGATGCATGTTTGTGGCAGCGCCGCTACCAAAGCCAGAACGACGGTGTTCGAGGACGGCACTTCAAGAAATACGCTCGCGACAATCGCAAAGGGAGACGGGGAACTTATTGATATTGATATTGGAAAGGCGGCCTACGGTGCTTGTACTGCCTCTTTAATGAAGAAAGTGTCGGAGTTCCGTAGTCTGGTCTCGGCCACCGCAAAGGCATTCACCGAGCGCCTGGACGATGCTCTCAGGAGCCAGTATCTTTACACGGAGGGCAAGCCCCTCTTGTGGAACTACGATCACTCTCGTTCCTACGATACGATGGCTGACGTCGTCGGGAATGCCGAGCACCTGGAGCACTTTCACTCCTACTATAGGCCTGTCGCCTCGAACGACACCGCAGAATCGGTGGCGATCGACTTGCATGCGGACCAGGGAATCTTCATCGCATTTACCCCCGGTATCTTGGTGGAGGAGGTGAGTAATGGTGAGATCCGAGACACCAGCAAGCCAGCTGGGAAATTTTACGTCTCTCTCCGCGATGGAACTCCAGCGGTTGCCAAGTTCGGCCAAGGCGGTGACGTGCTCGTCTTCATGCTTGGTGATGGCGTCGACCAGTACATAAACCCCAAGTTGAGTAGCGGGCCATATCTCCGCGCAACCCCACACGCCATGGTGATGCCGCAGCACGGTGAGAAAGAGTGGCGAGCGTGGTACGGCCGCATGTTTCTCCCTCCCTCCGATGCTCTCAGCGAAAAGCACGGGCTTTCCTTTGGGCAGCTGCGGGAGCGGATGATAGATGGGGTTCACAAGGGCAAAGGTGTCGGCTCTGGGGTCGGCTGCTCTCGAATGCTCCAGGAAACTGACGAGGAATGTGGAGATAACCAAATGTATTGCTGGATGCGCTGCATGGACTACACCGAGGAGGCCAGCCCGTTGATCTGTGCCGCCGCGACCAATGCTGATGGCCTTGCCCTGAACCTTCAGGTGCAGTGCACAAGCCAGTTCGATCAGATATACCGTCGTGGTATCGATACCCACGGTGACTACAATCCGATTTGCACTAATTCGACTGAAAACATCACCGCCGCGCCCTCTATTGCCGACTCCGATTGGGCGCAGAACACCCCGTACACTGAGAGCTGCAGCGACGCCGCCTGGGAGACCTTCCTTAGCAAGTCGGAGTACACGAATAGCCTGAATCTCAAGACCGATGGTGATGATGGATACGGAGCGCTTTATTTATTGTATACTGTGCAAGGCAACCAGTTGAAGGGCAAGATGGCGTACAGGGGCGTCGCCGGCTGGCTCGCTTTCGGCCCCGAGAATCATGGCGGCGGGCACAACGGGATGAATGGAGCCCACATCGTGATGGGGACTTATGACCCAGATCCCACCATCGACGAACCACTTTTCGAGCCTATCTACGTGGGCACAACTGTGGCCGAGTACATCATCAACGACGACACCTCCGCATTCAGGACGTGGAAGACGCCGGTCTCCCCTGGAAGTGTTTCGGATTCCGAGATGCTCGTTGAAGGCGGCTGCTTCACAGGCATGACTTTCACCGCAGACGGGGCTATAGCGAAAGATGCTTTGAACATGACGGGTGCCAACAGCTTCATCTGGGGTGTCCACACAGCCTCCTTTTACAAGAACTACCATGGGTATACCAATCGAGGGCACTTGTGTCTGGACTTTTGCTCTGAGCTTGGTCATCAGAACTTCGTGTCACCTTTCAGTCCAGACCAACCAGCCACTTTGCAGGCCTGCAGCTATAGCGACTACACTACTTGTGAAGTCACCTCCAACGATTGTAATGATTATGGAGTTGCTTGCAGCAATGTGGCCCCTCGGCTAGGACATCTGCAGCTGTTTGCCATCGCCATGTTGGCATGTCTTGCGCATCATCTTGTGAGGTAAACAAGAATGCCGGTCCACGGTATGCAGTACAATAAGGCGTAAATCCGCGTTTCTGTTTTATGGTTTTATATGGTTTATGGTTTTATATAGTTCACTTTAATGATTAATTGATGTATCTAGTTTTCACTCAGATTTGATTGTGCATACCCAATTTTGTCTTTTGTTATGTTAGGACAGATTTCAAAATAGCGTTAGTAACTACAGATTAAAGAAGAGCTGACCCGGTTAGAGTTCTGTGTCATTGACACGCAGCTAACTGATGACACATCCAGATGTAGATTTTATCTGGTATGGTCAGGTCTTGCCTCTTACTTAAGCTCAGTGATGTTAGAGCTCTGGGGTTTTTGGGTTTCTCTTTTGCTCGAATCCTCATTTGCCAAAGGCAGGCACTGCAATACATTTCATTAAATGATTTTGTAAAGTATTTGAAAATGCATTTATTGCTTTTTGAACGTGCTTTCTAAATTCTTAATTTGATGAATGTCAGACTGTCCATGCATGTTACCAGAAGGGAAAACAGAGTCTCTGGGGCGGGAGCGGTGGGAAGAGCGAAAGGAACATAGCTGAACAGGCGTGTCGCTTCGTGGCTACCGGTACATCCTGTTTGTGTCACGGAGCTACATGTGTGATTTGGCTCTACTGCAGCAGGAGTCACGGATTCTCAAAGTACGAAACCACAAAAAATCTGTTGCACTCCAATTTGAACATTTCTCTTTTGCTCGAATCCTCATTTGCCATGAAACCAAAGATGAAAAACAATGCGGCACACAAAAGAATATTGAACTCTGTCACTGTGACCATGCTAACCACTCGAAGTAGTAGTCCATGTCTGCGTCCCTCAGAGCTGTCGGGTCCAAGTAGTGTTGTACTGCAGAAGAGAACTGAGACCAGCCTCCAAGGAAACACACTTTCTCCATTGTCACATCCAGAGCTCTAGCACACGTAGTGGCACCCTTCCGAGTGCTGTGTGCAGAAAAATGACCGCCTTCCGGAGGTCTGCAATCCAGCTCACTGAAAGCCAGACCAATCCATTCATTAGCAACTGAAGCCTTGAAGTTCTTCGGGTTCTCGGGTAGCAGCCAGTAGGCATCCGGTTGAGTCCTCGTAGACCTGCTCCAAGCTGCATCACGGTGCACTTCCCCGTGCAGCACAAGCTCTCTCAAACCGTGCTCTCTCACTTACTCAGTGGAAAGGGAGTTTGTGCGTTGCTACCCCATAGCGTCTGTAGTCACTCTAGATCATGATTTAGTGTGGCAGCCTACACACATTGCAGCAGTGGAGGATTGGGATCCCGGACAGTATGGACCTGGATTCTTCGATGTGGTGTGGGCCAGTCCACCATGAGGACCCCCAGATCTGGTGTCAACAGACGCGTGCGTGCAACGCAAGCTGGATATCATCGAGTACCTGAAGCCCAAACACTGGTTTCTAGAGAGCCCTACAGGACGTTACCCAAACGCCATGCGACTGCGGCCAATGGTCAGTCAGTTACCTCCGCCCCTGTTTTGCACATACTGTAAGTATGGTGAGCACTATCGGAAGCCGACCTGCATTTGGACGGACTCGCCGCCGCCGCAGCCATTGTTGGAATGCATATCAGAAAACCCCTGCTCGTGCAAGTGGGCCACTGGCGGACACCCTGAGACCGCACAGCTGGGGCCCCACCCGTCGCAACCAAGCGCGGGTAAATCACGCGCGATGTATCCCATACCGGCCCCCCTGCTCTATCATCTGTTCCACCATCTAAAGTTCAACGAGTGGGGCGAGATCGAATCAGCACGGACCCCGGAGGCAGTCGGTGCCCAGTTGCATCAGCGACACGAGGTATTGGCTCTAGCCGAGCAACGCCCGGTCACGGGAGGCGCAGGACAGCAGCCCGCGACATCGAAGTGGCCGAGTCTACATGAGGACCCACCCTGGTGAGAGCTTGCTGCTCGAGTGAAACAGGTGGACATACAGCGACAGGGGGCGCGAGCAACGGCCCCGCGCGACATCGAAGTGACCACGTCTCCCTGAAGATCCACCATGGAAGGACCTCTGCTCACATGAAAGGGCACGGACCCAAGAACCGAAAAGGTACCGAGACTTGTCAATTTGAGCCCTGTATCCATGCTGATTTCCTGTACAATAGTTGATCCCACTGCCGATGCGATCGTGATGTGGGTGCATCAGGGGATAGCCACCCCATTAAGGGGGGGAGAGTTGTACCCGGAGGTACAGACGAAACGAGAGAGATCTGTGTATCGAACCGTATCGAGATAATCATGACTAAATAACGTGATCCGTGACTGTGTCATAAGGATTGTGACGTTGAGAGCACTGTACATTGGGGAAATGTCATGAGAAACCCGAAATATACTAGCTATACGAAGGTGGGAAAGAAGGCGGCACGACAGCTGCCACAGAGTGGCAGGCAGCTGAAGGACAAGGCGTGCGGATAATATTACCAAGTAAGGGCTGGCGGCTTGCGCCGCCAAGTTATTACGAAGGGAAGATTGTCTGAGAGTCAGGCGCAGGGCGCAGTGTCATCGTCATAACGCGTGACACCGCGACCGCGACACTGCGATGCTAAAGGTGAGTGCTACGAGGAGTCACTAATACTAGATACTACTATAGGGTACCTAATATTGTACTCTCCATGACACTACCTGACTACGAAGTGGTCACTCGCCTAGGCACTACCAATGTAATGCGGCACGAGGGCATACACGACGGTTTGCATGCTAGATATATATTTCTAGGGCACTACCGATTTACGTGCTAATTACATGCCTCTTAAGTCACTACCCTTTAACGTGCTTCTAAGCACTACCTACAAACGAGATCACAACGAGTCATCGAAGAGCAGATTTTGAAGATGTTGATGGAGTTACAATTTCAGGTCCCTCGAAGATCATCACACGCCATGGGGACGTGGAGAAGGGTCAAAACTGAAAATAGGCCTTGGCAGATCGCGTCAAGTAAGATGGCTGTAAAATGTCGACGATGCCGATACAAAACGCGTCGAATTTTCTGAAAATTGAAGCCGTTGATGAACAACGTTTGAGGGGGTTGCTGTTTAGGTTGATGTCGAGGAATTCCAACTTCCAGAGGGGTAGGGAGGAGAGAAGGGTCGACGAACGCGATCCGGCTGTAAATCTGGCCAGAAAATCTGCCAAATGGCTGATTAGTAAAGATTGACGTAAAGGTCAAAGTTCTTGAAGTAAAGATGCCCGGTCGACGGGTTGCTACTTCCCAGAAGTCCATTGTCCTACATAAAAATACGGCTGCCTCTAAAAACCTCGAAGGTGGCAAAATCGACAGTCGATGGCGAATTGGGTTGGCACTACCAATTTTCAGGATCTGAAGTAGGGGGGCGATCAGAAAACAGGCAGAGAGCGGACAGCGCGGCTGGATTCAGCGAACTCGGAGTTGATGCTGCGTGATAAGCCAGGGATGCGGCTGAAATTTGAGTGCCAAAAGTGGGGTCACAACTCCCACTTAAGGCTAAGAAATTCCGGGGAGACCAAATCCCGAAATAACTGTGACTACTGGGGTCACCACTCCCCAGAAGTGGCTGTAGGAGGTCGCAGCGGCCGAAATGGGCAAGAGAACGCGAGGAGCCATGCCGGCTGTAAAATTAAGCTAGGGAAAAGCGGGAATCCCAAGATCTGCTGATCAGAAATCTGAAACAAACAGAGGAAGCGTAAGCGAGGCCCATAACCTCATGAGAAACCCGAAATATACTAGCTATATGAAGGTGGGAAAGAAGGCGGTACGACAGCTGCCACAGAGTGGCAGGCAGCTGAAGGACAAGGCGTGCGGATAATATTGCCAAGTAAGGGCTGGCGGCTTGCGCCGCCAAGTTATTATGAAGGGAAGATTGTCTGAGAGTCAGGCGCAGGTCGCAGTGTCATCGTCATAACGCGTGACACCGCGACCGCGACACTGCGATGCTAAAGGTGAGTGCTACGAGGAGTCACTAATACTAGATACTACTATAGGGTACCTAATATTGTACTCTCCATGAAAATGACACAGTATGACGGGAATGCAAGATCGAGCACGTTCGGTTCGGAAGATAATTCACGTGGACCGAACGTCTACTTATTCAGGATAATCGGTGATAGACGGCATTATTGAAAGGGGGGGAGGATATTGCACACCCTGCACGTGTGTGTACGGTACGGCTGATGACGGTTGTGCATACCCTGGTGTGTCAGCGGTTGCAGGCGAGACTTGGTATTGTACGGGCCCTACCTGCACGTATGTGTGCTGTACTGTTGCTGACGAACCGACGGCTGAGGTGTACTGCTGCCCGTGTTGCATATAGTGTGCTCCTGAGGGCGCACCATAACCGAGATATGGTAGCTCGGCATAAGCTTGATACTCGGGATTAGTCTGTGGTGTGCCCCTGAATATTCCACCCGACGTATTATATACGTGTATACGTCTGTGCCACTCCTAGCCAGAGTCCGGATATATATACGACGTCAAGCTATGTTGGAATCTGAATAGGCAGCCCTGACTGGGAGTCCCGGTGCAGGCCCCTATGACAGACCCCTAGGACCAACACTGGACTGCTGACTGATCTATAGGTTCGTGCTGTGACACACGCTGTGTCACAGGTAGGCTAGTTTCCGAGACCGTTGCGAGACCGTTCCGGGTATATCTAGCTTAGGGTTTATTTATTAGAGACAGTTTATCCACACAGTTCGGGACCCTCTGATATCTAGTGAACTAGGATATTCCGGTAGGTCGTGGCCCCATCCACGCTTTATTCCACTTGCTAGTTTGGCCATGATTGGCTAAACGGCCGCTCGGAGAGGTGGTGCGCGTTTGCGCGTTTGGGCATCAGTGGGAATTATGAGATGAGCAGCTTGCGTTGAGCGACTTTGCGCCGCAGCTATGGGGTACCGGCTTGGATCGGATTTCGTCGTCGCAATGTTCATTCACGGTTTTCTGCACGCTCTGATCCCGCTTGTTGCCGTATTTTGGGCTGGTGACCTTGGCACCTTTGACTTCGACGACATCTTCCTTTGCCCCTCGCTCGCATGGCTCGACCGTTCCGTCCGTATCTATGACGTCGCATTTTCCCCGCGACCCTACCCAAACGTGCTGCAACGTACCGCCTCCCCTCAGGCTTATCTAGAGATGGGTGTGACAACACGAAGCAAGAAGTCCCTTACGAGGGACAGCGACATTGACGCCTCTCTGAGGCTTATCGACGGGGTACGGAACACGCCAACGGCGGCTACGCCTTGCGTTCCTACCCCCAACCCTGCATCGAACGAGGACGCGGACGTGGCCGTCAGACGTTACCTGCAGGAGCAATCCAAGCTCGTCGACGAGATCTACAAGGCGCGACTACATCGAGCTTGGGCCAAGAGTATCCGTGAGGATATTCTTGGCGACAAGAAACATCATTTTTGCGGTACGGACGACGCTGGCCTTCTGTCCGACCTGGTGGTGCAGCTGCGTACGGAGTTTCAGTCGGCTGGTCTGGAGCTGCGTGCCTTCCTTTGACCTCGACGACCCTCTGGCACCCGTGGTCAACAGGGTGAATGGACTTCTCTACGGCGTTCTGGCTCTGGTGATTGAGAGGCACAGCAACGCGTTCGTCTGGCTGACTGGTACCGATTCTTCGACTGCCCGAGATGGACGGCGGGCCCTTATCGACATCATCAAGGGCTGTGTTCCAGTGGCGCTACGGGAGTCGCAACAGGAGGAGCACGCCGCGTTGCATTATCCCGCAAACGTTGACCCGCAGCCGATCTTGGCTAAGGAGCAACGTTTGGTGCGGGATAACCGAGCTTCCGACTGGACACCGACCGAGGCCACAAGAAAATTATCCCTCTACACCCGACTCGACCCCGTATTCTACGTTGCGGTGAAGGTCCGCTATCCCATGGCCGCTGACTTGACCCACGTGTCGTTGGTTTCGCTCCGTTCCATGGTTGTGGAGATTTACCAAGCTTGGGCACAGACGGGCGGGGGGAAGGCGGCTTCTGGCGCGGACGGCATCTCCGCGCACCTATCCAGCAGCGAGTACGACGCGCTGCTGCAGAAGATCACTGAGCTCAAGGAGCTCGTGCAGCGGCAACACGGCGAAGCCGCTCCGGTGGTGCGGCAACAGCGGGAGCGGGTGCAGCAACGGCAGCATCAGCAGTGGGGGCAGCAGCCGCGAGGATTCCGCGTGGGGACCCACAAGGCCCCACCGGTGGGATTCGACCGCGACGATCAGCGGGCGAAGCCGTTCTGCGGTAGGTGCAAGAAGGCAAGAAAAGGTGAGGCGTATCACTTTTACCGCGACTGCCCGCTGGGCGGGCGCCAACACCCGCCCACCTCTGCTGCAGCATTCTGTGTTCCCATCGACGAGGAGGACGCAGAGGGGGTGCACGCGCTCGCCATGTGCGCGTTATTCCAGCAGGCAGCAGATGATGGCGCGGTTTCCTTCGCACGTGCGGCCGCCGTGTACGGGCCGCCCGCGGTGCTTTGTGCGGGAGCGGTGGGCGGCATCGACGTGTCCGCCTACGGCTTCACGGTGGAGCAGCCGGCTTCCGATGGAGATGATATTCTCCGCCGACTCGACGATCTTGCCGCGGAGGTTCACTCCGCGGCCAACCCGCAGGTACATTACACCCACGCATCTTTCCCGCCTTCTGACGGTGCCGAGCGGCAGGCTTCGGCTCTGGTGTGCGGACCCGCCACAGCGGGGACCACGCCGGAGGAGCAGGTTCCGGCAGGTGGTGCGGCGGCATCGGCATCCGCCGTGCCGGCCCCTGCTATGCCTGTCTCGCAGGGAAAGGATGTGAAGCCCGCGCCACTGCAATCGGCGCGGGTAACCACCACAGCGGACGCGGACGGTGAGTTCGCTGGGTTCGTTCAGAGCTTCAGACCGTGAACCACGCCGCCATCGGGCAGGTTGATCTCACGGGTTACGACACGGACGATTACGAGGACCTCGCCGACGGCAGCTTCATCGTGAAGCCGCGGACTCCGGCCGTTTCGGTAAATCATGCGTCGGAGCCCGCGACTCACGTGCCTGTGTCTCGTGGTGCTTCCCGCACCTACGGATGTGGCAAGCCGCCATGGGGCTTCCCCGCACACGCGGGCCCGTGGGGGTTTCATTACCTTCTCTCCCTTATTCTTTTGATCTCGATCATGGGAGTGGGAGCTGCCGCCTACACGGCGGCCAATGACATCGACTCTGTGCAGGTATCGGGTCGGGCTGCACCGCAGCCTGTGCTGTGCAGGGGAGATTTATGCTTGTACTCTGGTATCACTGAGTTGGACCCCGTCACTCTGGATGCGGTACTGCACTCCCTGGGTGTTGCGGCGGCGGTTCACCGGCCGCCCAACCTGGTGGGGTGTAGTGCTGCAATTGGCTACGGTGCTCATTGTGGTGACGGCGTTCCTCTGACCTTTGACCCCGAGTAGCTATGCTTTTGGTTCTGGCAGTACACCACTCATCTGGTGGTGTGCTGAGATCTACTTTGACCTCAACACGGTCTTCAATTTGGTTTATGATTTTACTTTGACACCTTTAAATTCTTCAATCTGACTTGCTGGCGCAGAGCTTTCAGTGCTTTAGCGGGACTGACATTGCCTGTATGTTTTTCTCTTGTGCTAGCTAGAGGGATTCCAATTTGTGTATCAGAATTGCGCAGTTGGATTAGCAGTTAGGACTTGTCACCCTGGGTTCTGCCCTAGAGATTTACTATTCTGACTCTCCTAGCCAGTCACCACCCACAGTGCTGGGGTGGTGTGCTGGAATCTGTATAGGCAGCCCTGACTGGGAGTCCCGGTGCAGGCCCCTATGACAGACCCCTAGGACCAACACTGGACTGCTGACTGATCTATAGGTTCGTGTTGTGACACACGCTGTGTCACAGGTAGGCTAGTTTCCGAGACCGTTGCGAGACCGTTCCGGGTATTTCTAGCTTAGGGTTTATTTATTAGAGACAGTTTATCCACACAGTTCGGGACCCTCTGATATCCAGTGAACAAGGATATTCCGGTAAGCTATCCACAGAACAGTCCACCCAGTAGGTTGTCGTTAACGTTGAAAACTGCCCCGACCCGTGCAGGATGGGTTTGTGTGCGCCACACACGAAGCTGTTTTTCGTTTCCGACCACTAAGAACACTATACTAGAATGATATTCTGTGTCCAGAAAAGCCGTTTACGTTTGCTAGACGTCACCGTACGAATACCGTACCCTGAGTGTTAAGAGCTGAAGGAGACGACATACTGCATACTACCGTGAGTTTCCGTGCATTCCAGATAATTTCCGTCAATATACATATTGTCCAGGTATAAGTAAACGTCGTTGCAGGGCTATATTGCCGATCTGAGCATATTTTTCAAAAACCGATGAACGACATGTTTGACCGTTCACAGTGTGAAAATAAGCGCCGAACCTGTCCTGAACGATATATGATCTCTAGAGGCTCGTAGTCGTCAAAAATACTTTTCCATGGATAAGTTTGACATATACAAACGGAAAATAATGACTAAGAGCTCATCTCCCCCCCAGAACATACTGTGCGCATGGAAGTCGCTTACGCTGAAGAAAGCCGAGTGCTGTTATCCCGCGCGAATAGCATAATCGAAGGCAGCACTCGCCACATCTGATACCAATTTGTCACGGGCATACAAATGCATATACGAAGTTTCAGAGTAATCGGATACGAATCGATATATATCACAACCGGTGATTATTCAATACAGCCCGTGTTACGAAAATGTTTTTATTCTGTAACTAAGCTCCCAAGGGAATCGTGTTTCATCACTATATAGCACAGACTGGTCGGCTAGTTTCTCTCGTCACAGGAATCCCTGTTTTTCCCCAACCTGCGCCGCCATAAATGTCATCTCTATCGTCACCTGTCACGGTATCGTACTGACACCGTTGATTCTGTCATAATCGTTCCTAATACTACTACTATCGTTCACGATTCTGCCAGAGAGATAACATTTACTGATTTTGCATTCTTCATCCACGATCTCAGATTCCCTATCATTATTTCCCCCAATATGCCGGTAATCTGAATCGGATCCCCCTTCCGTAGGGGTAATTGGCAGTCTATGGTGCCCCCTGGCACAATTGAAACTACAAGAATTAGCAACAACCTAGTGAATGAACAGATGACGGTATACAATACCTAGAGATATATTGGACGTTTTACGATATATATATATGTGTGTGTGTGTGTGTGTGCTTGTTACAAGTGTATTCGAAGTTACCGGAGTGCCCGGTACAGATTGTCGGTATCGTGTATGACTCAAAAACTGACAAATGAAAAATGAGAGATGGATAAGGAGCGCGAGCGTGAGCGGATCGCGGGCGAAGTCCGCTTGCAAGTAGGGAGGGGATACTTTTCCCCCACCTGTACGTTCTCGTACCCCCTATAATAAAATTGTGATACTGAAATGTGGCCCATCTATCAAAATAATGGTGGTTTCAGTGGGGCAGCCTGCACGTCTGCTGCTGGACACCTAACATATAATGTCAAGCACATCTCCCATAGAGGTCTTACCTGGTGGTAATGCATGGTATCTTCGAATGTGTCAATTCAGTTGTTTTCTTTTACCTTCCGAAATTCAGGTTACCTCAACCAACACAAAGCACAACATTAACATTCCCACAATTTCAAAGGAACGCATATCCTAAATTAAGTCCCCCTTCATGGCATACCTGTCCAGAGCAGGACTGCAACGACCAACATACAGTTTCCCACTGGACGTTGCGCGTAGCACACCCATCAGAATCGGGACAGTGACCAGATTATGACACCGTTGTGCACCAATGGAACCTACATGTTTACGAAGTAGTCTAGTTACAGCATGTTGAATTAAAAATAGCTGAATCCTGTGGCCAGTCTAATAAGCAAACACATCCACTACGCTGGTTTGGCATGCTTTAGCTTCCACTTTCCACTGGTGAAGGCGCAGGCCATTGAACCTGACGGCATCTCATTACACACTTGCCACAAAGAATGGGCAGGCATGATGACCGTGCTGTGGTATTTCACTTAGGGCCTGAATACTGTACCGAGTGATGACACTGCTGACGGTTCTGCCACCACGGGCCCCTTGGAGGGCTCAGAACTCTGCTGCTCGGTGTGCTCTTCAGTCCGATGGTCTGCTAGCTGGACTTCTGATTCTTGCTGTGATGCCACTGATTGTGCCTGATGCAGTAGCGGATGTGATGCCGACGGCAGAAGGTTCTGTGACGGTGGCGGTGATGGTGAAAGCGGTGACGACAACGATGGTGAATTGTTTGCTGGCAGCGTAGATGATGGTAATGATGGCTGCGGTGGCAGCTGCTGCGAAGAAGAAGATAATGCAGGCAGTGTTAGCAACGGCTGCTGGTGCTGGGCCGGTGGTGGTTGGTGTTGTTGCTGAGCCAGTGGTGGCTCAGGCTGATGGGGCAGCTGTGTTGGCTGTTGAAGATAATGGAGCAGCAGCGGGTGGTGCTGAAGCTGTTTAATCAGCTCGGATGGTGGGGGGACAAGCTGCGGCTGCATCGAGGCGTGATATGGCGGCTGCAGTTGCACTGCCTCCTGCTGCTGCTGCACAACGTCCTGCTGCTGCTGCTGTTGTTGTTGTTGTTGGGCGTGCTCTATTGCTGGCTGCGATTGAGGCTTCCGTCCTTTTCGTCGAGTCGGGCCCAGCTCCGCCTCCAACTCCCTCACCCTCTCAAGCAATGCTGGCGGCGTCTCTGCCTTCCGCCTGCAGCCATAAGCAAACAGCCTAGCTATCATCTCGTCCTCCAGCCTCTGCATTGAAGTGAACCGCGCCCTGCCTCCGAGTGGAGACATCCCCAACTCCCTCTTGGGCTGTGCGCTTGGGACGGCACTGCTCTTGCATCAGGGCATGCTTAGACGGACAGGCTGCATGAAGGCCATGCATGAAGGCCCACATGTTGCCACACGCCCGCGGCGGGGATATCGTATAAGCTCCTGCAGTGCAGGGTGCCGTATCCGCATGGGAGGTCAAATGCACAAGCAGAGGCAACTACCGGCTCTGTGAGGGGAGGCTGGCGAGCTGCAGGAGGTTGCGCCACTTGTCCCTACCGGCTCTGTGAGGGAGGCCAGCGAAGCTGCAGGAGGTTGCGCCACTTGTCCCAACCAGCTCGGATGAGGGGAGGCCGGCGAGCTGCAGGAGGTTGCGCCCACTTGTCCCTACCGGCTGTGTGAGGGGAGAGGCCAGCGAGCTGCAGAGGGTGCGCCTTGTCCCTACCGCCTGCGAGGGGAGGCTGGCGAGCTGTAGGAGGTTGCGCCACTTGTCCCTACCGGCTGTGCGAGGGGAGGCTGGCGAGCTGCAGGGAGGCGTTTCTTGTCCTACCGGCTGTGCGAGGGGAGGCCGGGCGAGCTGCAGGAGGTTGCGCCACTTGTCCCTACCGGCTCTGCGAGGGGAGGCCGGCGAGCTGCAGGAGGTTGCACCACTTGTCCCTACTGGCTGTGCGAGGGGAGCCTGGTGAGCTGCAGGAGGTTGCGCCACTTGCCCTTACCGGCTCTGTGACGGGGAGGCCGGCAAGCTGCAGGAGGTTGTGCCACTTGTCCCTACCGGCTGTGCGAGGGGAGGCCGGCGAGCTGCAGGAGGTTGCGCCACATGCACTCACCGGCTGTGCGAGGGGAGGCTGGTGAGCTGCAGGAGGTTGCGCCACTTGCCTCACCGGCTCTGTGAGGAGGCTGGCGAGCTGCAGGAGGTTGCGCCTCTTGTCCCTACCGGCTGTGCGAGGGGAGGCTGGCGAGCTGCAGGAGGTTGCGCCACTTGTCCCTACCGGCTGTGTGAGGGGAGGCCGGCGAGCTGCAGGAGGTTGCGCCTCTTGTCCCTACCGTTCTGCGAGGGGAGGCCGGCGAAAGGGGTAGGAGGTTGCGCCACTTGTCCCTACCGGCTGTGCGAGGGGAGGCTGGCGAGCTGCAGGAGGTTGCGCTTCTTGTCCCTACCGGCTGTGTGCGAGGGGGAGGCCGGCGAGCTGCAGGAGGTTGCGCCACTGGTCATTACCGGCTGTGCGAGGGGAGGTTGGTGCTGCAGGAGGTTGCGCCACTTGTCCCTACCGGCCGTGTGCAAGGGAGGCTGGCGAGCTGCAGGAGGTTGCGCCTCTTGTCCCTACTGGCTGTGTGAGGGGAGGCTGGCGAGCTGCAGGAGGTTGCGCCACTTGTCCCTACCGGCTCTTGGCGAGGGAAGGCCGGCGAGCTGCAGGAGGTTAAGCCACTTGTCCCTACCGGCTGTGTGAGGGAGGCTGGCGGCTGCAGGAGGTTGCGCCACTTGCCCTTACCGGCTCTGTGAGGGGAGGCTGGCGAGCTGCAGGAGGTTGCGCCACTTGTCCTTTAGGTCCATTGCGGTGCGCCTATCCAAGGCTTGCAAGCCAAGCTTCTTGATGGCTGTCCACCTGCAGATCAATTGTGGACCATCCATGCGGTACAAATCAGGCCAGGTGGCGGTGCATGCAAGGAGGTGGCATGTGGCTGGAGGCAGTGCAAGGCAAGAAATGGCAGAAGGCATAACAGCGAAGGCTATCACTATGTGAAGTGTGGTGGCATGAGGGATGTACCGGCAGCCTCCACAGGAAGTGACGCCATCCACAAGCGCCTGAACAACCCGTCACTCTCCAGAGCTGATTCTCCTGCATCTAACTCCGAGTGCTTTGCCACTCAACAGCATGTAACTCCAGCCGCTAGTCTATGAAAGCGCGTCATGCCTATCAAATTCCCTGGCTGAGCAAGTATGTGTGTCATGCCTTTGGAAGGCGTCATGCCCTGCGCGCGTCATGCCTTTGGAAGGCGTCATGCCTTGCGCGCGTCATGCCTGAGTAGCATGTTGCATGTTGCTGAGTGCCTCTCCGTTGGCCGCATCGCTGCCCATATAACTGTAGAAGGTACCTTCTACAGTGATTTGCACACAACAGAACTGTTTCCCTTAGATCAACTTGCAAGTGCTCCCAGTGCTCCAGTGCTCCAGGTGCGATATTAGGATGTTGGCGTGCTGTGTTGAGGCCAGGGAGGTGAGCCATGGGTGGTCATGCTATGAGGTTTGAGAAGAGCTTCGGCAAAAATGCCAACGTTCACCATCGTACCCGCAAGGGAAGGAGTGCAACTCAGTGGCATGTGAAGGGCAGAGAGGGCTGGCTGCCGGAGGATGAGCCCGCCACCGTACCTGCGACTCAGTCAACGTCCACGGGCTGTGGTGCTTGGAGCGGCGTGCGCCGCCTCGGACGACGGTGCCGTCACTCGCCTCCCCATCCCTGCGCATCATCAGCCCCATAAGCCCTCCCACCTTACCCACTCGTCCGCATGCTTCTAATGATTCTGTGGGGATCCCCCATGAACGCGCTGCCAGCGGTGACTCGGCTATGACAGCACCGGGAACCATTCAAGCTGGTCCCCGCATAGTCAGCATGATCCAACGATCCCAATTGTGCATAAACATCATCCCCACTCCCCGGCTCCCCGCAGAATCGGCGCGCTGTCGATCATTAGATTGTGCTGACTCTGCGGAGACCCTTTCCAGTATCACATCCGGCTCTGTCATAGCCAAGGGCAGGTGCACTCAAAGCAGGCAGCGGGGTGAACAGAGAGCGGCGCGCAAGTGGGCACAAGACCCAGCGATCCGGAGCAAGGGCCAAGCGCGCAGAGCATGGGGCAGCAGGACGGCGCCACGGGCTGCAGGAGCGTGGACTGCTGCAGATGGCGGCTTAGCGCAGGGCTGACCGCTGGCGCGGATGACGCGGGAGGTTCCCCTTCTGATTGGCGAGCTCCCGCACACGCGCCAGGAGCACGGCCGGGATCTCCGCTGCCTCGCGGCGCTTGTACAGCACCGGCAGCATGGCAATACGTAGCAGATTGCGCCACTTGTCCTTCAGGTCAACTGCTGAACGGCTTTCCAGCACTTTTGCCACCCCACCTGCCTCCAGCGCCTGCCCAATGCTCGCACCCATCCCTCCCGCAGCGCTCCCACCCCTCATGGACGGCCCATGTGTTGGAAATGCCTGTGGGGGCTCTTCGGAGTCTTCCGCCACAGGCCAGCCTGCGGTGAGGCGCGCCGCAGACATCTCAGCCTCCTTCCCCCTGCTGCTGCAAACCACAACATAATGCCGGGCGGCGCTGCGACTTGCTTCGCCCACAGAGGAGAGCAGTATAGTATCCATGCGATACAGGGCTAAGCATATTTGATGAAGCGGTCCTTTGAAGGACCATGAGAAACACCTTGATGTCAGCCCACTGACCCCTCCCGAACTTGGCCACACCCTCCACCAGCGCCTGTACTTCAGGCAGGGACCAGGGCCGGTGCACCTGCACCAATAATCCCCTCCCCGTTGATTGCCCCGGACCAATCACGCGAACGGTATGCGCTCCTTGTACCGAGCACTTCTGTTCCAGCCCAGATGGCGGCGCCTCTTCAGGCAGCATGGCCCCTGCTCGATGCATTGCTCCAACATTCTCAAGCGCCCCAGTGGGTGTTACAAGAGGTGGCCCACTGGGCGATTGGGGGCCACTTGCCAACCGCGTAGGCAGCTTGCCTCGACTGATAATCATCACCTCCACACGCGGCTGCATTTGCAGTAAAGCATCAGCGCCTCACCTTCTGCTTACCTCCGCCTCGGGAGGGGAGCATTCTCCGCCGCGCCGCTGCTGCAGCAGCCGCAGCGGCAGCGGCGGCAGCTGCAGCAGATTCAGGCTCCCTGCGCATTGCGAAGCAGGCCCTCCTCAGGGCGCCCATCACACATGCTCGACTTGGAAAACGCGCAATGCTCTTCGAGCCTCAGCCTCTATTTCCAGCACCGATCCATGTATACATGGATTCCAAAGCATTAAGCGCAGGGCCAGGCGGCATGAAGAGAGGAGCACATGAGTTGTTTGGGGCAAACTGGTGCTGCACTCAAATACAGGGGGGGGATGAGCAAGGCAAGGATGGCATTTCAGGGAGGAGGTCAATGCACACGTATTGGAATCTGCAATCTCTGCAGCAGCACTGTTCTAATCCAAGATGTCTGCCGGTGGCGCCGGCGGTCATCCAGGGAAGGCTCAAGTCCAGGTATATGTTACACGCAACAGTGACCCTGTAGAGCTGTATGCAGCACAGCAGAGTACGAAAACACAGCAAAGTACAACAGACCAAGTTGGAGGCACAAGAACATGCGCCTGCTCACATCTCGCAACGAAGTCTCAAGGCTCTCAACACCAACTTTTTCAACCTCCAATATGGCTGAAAATCCAACATCGATAAAAGCCCATTTTCACCCTCCAGTATGGCCAAATTTCCAACACGAATCAAGCTCATTTTCATCCTCCTATGTGGTGAAAATATGGGCTGGCATAGCATAGAGATTATTCTCTAAAAAGCTTTTGACATTAATTTCCCTTGAAGGATCGATGGATTTTAAAAAAAGTATTTTTTCCTTATTCAAATTTGCAATTTGCAAAAATTCGGGCATAAATTGCTGTCGCCGGCAGCCTTCTTATTTCACCGCCAGCTCCGAAAACTTCGATCAGCATTACTCTGCAGTTCATTATGGAGTTAAGACTGACTCCCTTGGATCACTGAAGCTAATGGGAGCTCAAAACCCTGAGGTAGCCCTGAAAAACCCTAAGTGCAGGGCCGATCTACGTCGTTTTGAAGGGAGTAAGTGCTGTGATTAGATCAGGTCCGTAGGATCATATCAGTAAGGAATGTCGGTGATCATCTGATCGGAATGATAGATGACACTGATCTAGGAACCAAGGTCCACGAAACTCGGAAGATGCATAGAACTGGTAGCGTGAAAAATCACATGCACTTAGCGCGATGTGATTGGTTACTCCGTGACTCTTCACCGGGGCATACTGGTTCTTAAGTTTGTGTACCACAAGCCCTCAGGATCCCCCAACCGGTTGAGCGCCCAGGATCCCTCACCGGTTGTGCGCTCAGGATCCTCCCACCGGTTGTACGCTCAGGATTACCCCACCGGTTGTGCGCCCAGGACTACCCCCACCGGTTGTGCGCCCAGGATTCTCCACTGGTTGTGCGCCCAGGACTACCCCCACCGGTTGTGCGCCCAGGACTACCCCCACGGGTTGTGCGCCCAGGACTACCCCACCGGTTGTGCGCCCAGGACTACCCCCACCGGTTGTGCGCCCAGGACTACCCCTACCGGTTGTGGGCCCAGGACTACCCCCACCGGTTGTGCGCTCAGGATTCTCCCACTGGTTGACAGTGTTACCACCTTTTGTGATACCATCTGCTGGATTCCAAATACACGCGGCTAGAGGACGGAACAGTTAGTGTCTCATTCGCATGGGCCGCACTCAGAACTCTGCTGGCGGCCTCCCAGGTCAAGGAGAAGTTACACGAGGAGCCGGGAGGGGGGGCCGGTTTTTGAGCCGGGGAGGACAGGGAGGAGCAAAGCAGGTTTGGGAACAGCTGATGCTCATGTAAGGGGGACAAGCAGGTGCTCAAGGAAGGACGGTCAAAAGGGCGCTGGAGGAACGGCACCTGCTGCCTGGCTGCAGCAGGTCAGAGGGCACACTGAGAGGGGGCACAAGGCCTCCGAGGGAATGTGCTGCCGCCTCGGTGGACCCTGCTGTGGTTTGGCTCGGTCCGACCGCATCGCTCCCAGCATCGCTCGCCGTGCCAAGCCCGTGAGCTGCCTTGGGTGCTGGTAGCATACTGCGTGGCACCGTGCCCAGCACCTCCTGACGGCGCTGCCGCTGCCGCTGCTTCCTAGGCTGCTTCTGCCATGTGCCTTCCGTCTCTGCACGCTGCACGGCGCCCGAATTGCCGCCGTCGCCGCGCGCACCCCCTTCTCGACCCTGCAACCCCTTAGGCTCCCTCATCGCGCTTGCCACCTCCTCACCCCGATTCCTCCCGGCAATGGCCTCAGCGTCCTGTACCCAGCCAGCTCCCCGCCTCTCCCCACCCTCCCCATCACCTGTCCCCCCTCGTCACCAGGTTCGGTTCATCTACGATGTTTCTTTCAAGCTCATGATTGTGGCAAAGCCTATCAGCTGCAGAATCGGACGTTCAGAATCGGATGCTTCGCCCAGCGACCACATCTGGCGCAGCTTGGCGGGTGGAGGCATTCAAAGTGGTGACGGAAATCTGAGATAGTGGCCCACCTCATCCGTGATTGTCCCCGCAGCCTCGCTTGCCTCGCTGGCAGTAGCCTCGTCATCCATGTCCTCATCGTCATCCTCGTGGTCCTCCCCTGGACCACCGTGTGATCTCCACACCGTTATCCCTGAATGCGTGCTCCGCCACCTCGCCGTCATGCCACAAATAGTGGGCCACTGCGTGCTCGCGCGCAGCGCATGGTCCCGAGTTTCCCAAGCTGCTCTCTCATGCCTCACCACTCGCTCCTGCCACACTACTCGCTCCAATGCCCCTCGCGGGTGACTCAAACTGCCAAACTGCGCTTGCACCGCTCGCCTTCGGTGTGTCTTGCCCAGCGTATGCATATCCCCCGCGCCATCCTACCATCGTGGGCTCCAGATACAAGACTGGTGGCAGGTGTGCTACAGGTCTCCTGCGCCCTCACTGGCACCTCTGCATGCTCTCGCTCTGAAGCACAACGAGGCGAATGGGCGCGCCTGGACCACTCCAGACAGAGCGGGCATTACCATCACGCGCGGCGCCTGCAGCTGCAGGCGGTGATGCCTCGGCTATCGCCTTGCCTCCTCCGCACTCAATCCCCTTTGCATTGGCCGCTGCCGCCTCCTCCTCCATGGGCAGGGTCCCTTCTGCGGTACCCACAGCAGGGGCGGCCGATGCTGTGAGCATTGGGGCCCGGCTCTGCACCTTGCCCGCTAACTGGGCAAGGGCCTTAGCGCGCATTTTGGGGGGTAGGGCCGCAATCTGCTCTGGTGTGGGCATCACCCCGACGCTGGCATCACCCACCACTGGTAATTTGACACCACCGTGGCCATTGCTCGCATTGCCAGCCGGCAGGGCAGCCCCAGGTGGCATGGGCACGCCTCCTGCGGGTGCTGTGCCCTGTCCGGGGGGGGGTCGGGTGGCCAGCTGAGTAGCGGATATCGCAGCTGCGGCGACCATCGCAGCTGAAGCTGCTGCTTCAGCCTGCATGGCCACCCCAGAAATCGACACCGAGGTCCCATCTGCTGGCTTCCAGGTGGCGCCCGTCCCGCCCGCCAGCCGCATCAAAATGTCCACCGCCGAACCCCATCCTGCCCCCGCCCCTGACCCGGCAGCCCCAGGAGGTGCAGACCCCACCCCTGCCGCTGCCGCTGCCACAGCCTCTGCCACCGCTTTTGCCAGTGCTGCGTTTGTCGCCTCCACAGAGGCCATGCTACCGCCAATCACCCCCTGCATCTGTGCAGCGATGGCAGGAGATATGCCAGGTAGGAATGGGAGCTGGGCTGGCGACGGGGCAGATGGCCCGGAGGTGCTTGAGTCGATCATTGGCACATCTGCACCAGCGACCGAGGTGCTCCCCACCAGCGGTAGAGCTCCCAGCGCCAACCCTGTTGCGGCCACGCCTCCTCGAGTGTCCACACCCTCGTCTACCTGCACCACATGGCCCCTACCCGTGAGCCATATTGCCTCCTCCCGTCTCCGCCTCATCGCCCCTCCCTGACAGCCAAGCCTAGTGCACCTCCCTCCTCCAAGACTGTCCCACAGCAGCCTCCCAACAACTAGACATGGAGCACCTCCCTCCTCCTATGTCTGCGTCCGAAACAGCAGCGCTATGCAACCGACGAATCCTCCCTTTCATCTCTTCTCCAGCACCGCCCTAAAGCGCCGCAGCAGTGATTGACCTGACCATCCCGCAGTGCGCACCCCAGGAGCCACGCGGGTCCGCCAACCTTCAAGGATGGATCGTGCTGGTCACAATGCAGGCCCTCCAACATACCCGCTCAATTCGAGCGGGTTCACAATCCAGCACCTCCACCCGCCCCGCCCGAATCAAGCAGGTTCACAATC
>LGRX02012059.1:0-19048 GCA_001247695.2 Cymbomonas tetramitiformis
TACACCCAATCTAGACCAAAATGAAGTGCCTACACCCAATCTAGATTAAAACGAAGTTCCTACACCCAATCTAGATTAAGAATGAAGTGCCTACACCCAATCTAGATTAGATGAAGTGCCTACACCCGATCTAGATTAAAATGAAGTGCCTACACCCAATCTGGATTATAATGAAATGTCTACACCCAATCTAGACTTATCCCTTGAAACAAATATATTGGCGACAGTTGTCACATGCAATATCCAGATGAACTATTTTTATAAATCTTCGCCTTTGTAAAGAAATAAAAAAACCATATTTTATAATTCGGCCATCTAGCATCATAACCTGAACGTAGCGTAATGGTGTTGCGTTAAGCCTACATCCAGGAGGTGACGCGCTCGAGCCCTATCGGTGGTGAAACCTGCAGTATTTTACCAAAGAGTAAGCTTACTCGTATTGAGTACAGTGCCTCCTGAACTCAATAATAAAGCAAATGCGTGTGACACTAAGATATTAGTAAAGCCATTTTCTTATTGCAATCGTCAAAATATTTGTGCGCACATCATATAAGAAAACAATAGACGGCGTAGTCTACCGGTTAAAATCGAAGATTTTTTTATGGGAGACCTGGGTTTAATTCCCAGTCGCGCAAGTCGCGCCAGTCGCGCCACTCGTGCCACTCGAGCCACCCGAATTCCGCGCACCCATCGTGCGACCTCGAGACCCACGCGCGCACCCCGCGCGACCCTCGCGCGACCCCCTATGCCCCTCCAGCTCAGGGCAGGGCTCAATATATGTCTAACATGTATGTTATGTATATATGCACTGAAATAAGCACGCATATGCGTGCGGCACGCTTGTACCGTAACATAACGGTACAGGCGCGCCACCCGCATATGCGTGTTTGTACCAGTACAAGCGCGCCTGGCGCGCTTGTACTGAAATAAGCACACATATGCGTGCGGCACGCTTGTACCGTAACATATATATAACGTGTTGGAGACATGTGATATGCGTGTAACGTCGTGCGTTACGTGCATACAGTAATCACTCACCTTTAAGAAAACAGGAAATTCACACCAGCGTATTTGTACATAGAGTTGTTAAATATGTGGGCGATGTATTAAATATGACGGAGTTTTGAAAAACGCTGGCTGTTTCCGCAACGTCGAGTTTCCTTAACGGTGAGTGGTGACTGTATATTTCCATGTAAAGCACCAACCCCAAACCGAGGTAACCAGATCCCCTCACAAGAAACCAACGCCATCTTTGTCGCAAAGTATGGCTTCTGAGTCCACATGAAAAGCCTCACTCAAATCGAAGACAAATGTTTTCCCTCCGAATCATGCTAGCTCACAAAATTGGATGTTTCGTTACCGCACGTTTTCAACATATTGCAAGCATGTTGGAGGAGGCAACGAGTGCTCAAGATATGGCTCAGTGTTGAGCTCAGGG
This sequence comes from Cymbomonas tetramitiformis, assembly GCA_001247695.2. NCBI lineage: Eukaryota > Viridiplantae > Chlorophyta > Pyramimonadophyceae > Pyramimonadales > Pyramimonadaceae > Cymbomonas > Cymbomonas tetramitiformis. The sequence continues at coordinate 1,439 of LGRX02012059.1, forward strand.
CGGGGCTCAAGCGGGGCCCAGGGCAGAGCTGGAGTGAGCGCTTCAGCTCCTGGAGCCCTCCAGCTAAGGGCTTAGCGCAATATGTGTGTAACATACATACAAAATGTTGGAGACGTGTTATATGCGTGTAACGTCGTGTTACAAGATGTTGCATATATTTCCATGTAAAGCACCAACCCCAAACCGAGGTAACGAGATTCCCTCACAAGAAACGAACACCATCTATGTCGCAAAGTATGGCTTCTGAGTCCACATGCAAAGTCTCCCTAAAATCGAAGAAAATGCTGTTTCCGAATCATGCGTGCTCGCAAAATTGGGTGTTTCGTCACTACAAAATTTCGACATATTGCAAGCATGTTGGAGGAGGCAGCGAGGGCTCAAGATATGGCTCAGGGGTGGGCCTGGGTGGGCTCAAGATATGGCTCAGGCGGGGCTCAGGGCAGAGAGCTGGAGTGAGCCCTCCGGCTCAGGACAGGGCTCGTGGCAGGGCTCAGTAGTCGCTCAACATGCTGGCAATATGTTAAAACCCCATTAAATTTTCGGCACGATTTAGAAATGTATTTGAATCGAAAAAAAAGTGGGAGGGCTCACTCGACACCTCTATTTGTGTTGAGGACGTGTTGGGGGTGTGTTGGACATCAAACAACATAACGAGTTGGCTAAATAACGACGCTAAATAACGTCACCCAAACCAAAATCGTTATTTTCAACACACGCGCAACACGTCTCCAACATGCATTTAACACAATTGCATTTGCAACACAAATGTCGAGTGAGCCCTCCATGTTACAGACGTGTTGCACAAGCGCAAACGGTTCTCAAGAATTTATTCAATTCCTTTAAATATTCCGCAAACGTGCACCGCTCGATCGCGAATCGAGCGGGTTCGATGGTTTGGTGGTTAGAGGGGGTTTGGGAAATAACGTACCTTGAAATCGGGTGCGTACGGACTATTCTCGCGCCTGAGGATCAAAATCGCACAAAATCGGCACCCTTAGATTTCGCGGGGCGCAGGGCAGAGAGGCATTAGCAGATTCGAAAATAGGCACCCGCACCCATCACCATCGTCGATTGACATCGTGTCATCCGATCGCTCATTCATTTACAGACGATCGCGATCTGCTCGTCTCTACTCTGGAACCCGAGTCTCCGGACCGAACTATCGCGAATATTACTTAGGGTTTTAAAAGCATATTAAGCTTATTATGGGCGTCCGGAGACGAGCTTGACAACCATCAAGCAACGCAGCCCTTGAATCGAATCGCGGGTAGCCGCGCGAAGCGCGGCTCGTCGAAACTCCGGAGACGAGAGTAGCTCGTCTCGTGTGATGTGAAAAATGATAGCGATAGCGCATAGCCATGCAGTACGGGTAGATAGCGTCATCACAACCCTCCATCGGCATCCGCTCCCTCGGGCTCGCCTCGCCTGTGATATGAGCTGTGATGTGACCGTCACGTCGTGTCACGTCGCGTGTCGCGCTATCGCTAGCGTAATAAGGATATTGTTATGCACCTTGCTTAATAGGGTTTTCCACGAAGGAAAAGTAGTCTAAATAGCGTCTTTGTTGCGAGTTTAGCGTTGGAATGGGGTAAAACTAATTTGTAACTTGTTTGTTTTGAACGAAAAGTAAAGTTTGTAATAGCCTCTAGAATTGTTTCTTTCTTGTTGGTGTTGTTGATCGTGCTGACCTCACGCATGATTGTCACCCGAACTCCGCATACGCATATGTTGCAACGCACGAAAGCATCACTTTCACAACGTGCTTTCTTACTAATAAGGGTTGGGCACACGCGACATCATTGCGTGTATCCAAAGAGTTGGACACGCACATCATCATTGCGTGTATCCGAACCTTGCTAATGTTAGAGGGTATGGGAAGCATTCTAGCATCTTTGCAATACGCATATCATATGTGAAGCACGCGTTTGATACATTGTAGCAAGTTTGCACCACGCAATCAACATTTTTGTAGCATATCATTAACGTATCTTTAACATGACTGTAATATCTCTATAATATCCCTACAACATGTCTTCAATATATCTATAACATGTCTACAACATATCTATAACATGTCTACAACATACAGTAATCACCCACCTCCCGCTCGCGCTCGTGGGTAACGCTGGGAAAACCTTTTCTACCGCTTGGATCAAAAATGCTTTTCCGGGTGTAGGGTAACGCTGAAGCCATTTTGAGAGTATATATAATAATTCCACCTCGTATCAAGACCCAATTATCATTAGTATGGAGTTACAGTTGCGATAAGAATGCGGCCCAGGTGGCTCTTAGTCCAAATGCTATTGGTAAAAAATCATGAAGTAAGGGTGCCATTTTAAGCACCTTTTTGAATATGTGAAAATAAGCAACCAAGATTTTCATCGGGTGCCTAACTTTGCTGCATTTAAACGCGATATATATAGCAAACACTGACTTAACCACGCCCACCCAACCAATATCTCGGTGCTAAATAGTCATGAGCTCATGGGGTGCGACCTTTAGAGGCCATCTGACGGCCCAAAATAAAATCGTGAAACGGTGGTCCTTGTCATAGGACTACGCGCGTTTCTGGTCCTACCACAAGGACTTCCGGGCAGTAGCCATTTATAGCCTTGTTCCGACACTGAACCCTGGATCAAACTTTTTCACGCCAACTGCCCGGTGCGATGTGTAAAAGCATGTAAACCCTTGGTGCATAATTAACCATCAATGCCGTACGTACTTCATATTGTCATCGACGGTGAATTTTCGTGTAAACGCGGATGCAGAAACCGCAAGCATAAAGCACTTCATAAACAGTACCGATGGTGTGATGGAATATTCCTTGTTTCTCATGATCGTTAATTATTTCATTAAGGAATCGATGATTAAAAAATATTTTTTCGGAGCGGCGCCTCGCGGCGGGAGGGGCATTTTTTTTTTGGAAATTTAACACTCCGCTATAAAGCATCAAGGGAACCCTGTCCAGTGAGAAAGATCCGATCACGGGTAGATACATCAACATTCCCTTAAGAATTCCAGATCGAATCAAGCGAATGTCAGACAGAGGACCAACTCCGCGGAGAGTTCTGGAGTGCGGGTTTGTAGTATGGAAGGTGGGCTGAAGTCCCCGGCCCTAGTCGAGAGTTCTCTTCAGCCCGGAAGTGGCTGAATTATTGCTTACCATCAGGAGAAATTTGTGCAATGCATGACGAGCTGGTCGTGAGAACCCATCATGTCCAAGCTGAGTTAGAGAAGATATTTATAACTGCTGGCCGACTTCGAAAAGGAAAGAATGCGTGCTTTTCTGAAAATACACTTTGGGTCTTCATTTAATTATGATTCAAAGTCAGGAAGAATTCACCCTGAAGGACACGATACCGAGGCTTCCACAGGCCCAGTCCTACCATATACATGGTGGATTCTCCGACTGATTTAAGCATTGCACGCATGCAACGTGTTGGAACACACTATTCGATGAAAATGACATTATCATATGTCATTTTTGGATTTATATATATTTCATAAAAATCAGGGTTTAGTGATATTTATGCGCGAAATAGGGATACATAAAGGCAACAAGCTAGAAAAGTGTAGTATGCGTACAATGAAAACACCGAAATATGCATACATGTATCATTCTTTATTCAAATGTTTACGAGCAGAGTACTTTTCACCCTATACCGTCGAGGCATGACTGATACTATCAGTCAGGGCGGTCGACAAATCCTACTAATTTATTCAGTATTCTCTTCGGCCTCTTCTACTTCTGATTCGTTCTCCGACGACTCAACAGTGGCTGCTTCCTTCCCCTTCGCCGTCGGTTCGCTCTTCGTTTTGGGCTTCGTCTCGGCATCTTGATCGGGCTCGGCGTGGAAATTGATCAGCCGTTGCTGCGCAGAGCTGACAATGTACTGGTCGTGGTCGAAACCGATCGCCTTCATACCATACCTCATGGCGGCCATGGACGTCGAGCCGACGCCGCAGCAAGCGTCGAGAATCCAGTTGAGTGGATGGCCGTTCTCATCCGTCTTGCCCGGATTGTCACCGAGCATGTGGCACTGGATCAGCTCCATCAACAGTGCTAGGGGTTTCTGATGGTTATTCACGACTTTGCCGTCGCGTTTGAACATCATTCTGGTGCACAACCGGGAAGCCGCGCAAAAGTGACGCGCGGCTCAGACGTTCACCTTCCCCAAAATCAAAGTTGGACATCCACTCCGGCTTTTTAGAAGACTCCCCCTGGGCATCGCTCTTTACATGGTACCCCAGGACGCCACATTCAACGTCATTGTAGCGACAGGCCTTGTTGGGTTTCATGTTCACGTTCGCCTTGTGCCAGAAGAACCGCTCCGCGCGGCCGAAGCAGTAATTGTCAATCACCTACGAAACCGCAAAAGATAGCGATTGTCCATGCCGGGGCGGTGGTCTTGGCGTTGAAAGACTCCAGGAACGGTTGCACCTCCTCCTTGGTCATCGCGTCCGGAGTCTTCTCCTTGCCAAGGGCGTAATTGCAGTCGATGATCGTCCCCGTGAAGGGCAGTCTCGGGAGTCGGGACGTCCTTCATATCGTTCATGCTGCCCTTGACGATCTTCCAACGAGGGAACATCGGCACGTCCGTCTCATGTGTGGGCTCGTCGTGCTCCAGCTCCGCCTCTCCAGCAACCTTAGGCTCCGTGTGCCAGGGAACACTAGCCATGCCAAACTATTCGATTGGCATATTGTATTTACGCGTACTGGAGCAGTGAAATGGCAATGGGCTCGGAAGGGGACTCCCGAGCCATTGACTTCGTACTATGGGGAGCGAAAGCCTGGACTGGATTATAGCTGGCAGCATATTATCGTCCACCCTTCGGGTGCTCTACGCCGCTGGGAGCGTAATAGGGGCGGCGGCTGGTTTCTGGAAGACGCCACTCAGTTGAAGGCGCCGGTAGCGCCATTCTCATTACCGATCAGCAGCATGGGGCGCGGGAATCCGACGATTGTGATTGACGATGACGAATATCGTGGAATTCCCTACACGGGGCGTAAGCCTGTACACTCAGAGCCTACAGACAGTGACGATTCGGGTACAGGCGCTGTGTCCTGGAGTAAAGAGAAGTTACCGGATTCTGATGACAATGATGACGCGGGTGTCACTAACAGTAAGGAGAAGCTACCAGGTTCGGATGACAACGATGACGCGGGTGTCACATATGACATGGACACTGCCAGTCCGAAATGGGAGCCAGCCTCGCCCGAATACGATGACACTGAGGATGACGTCAGCGAGTTCGATGACTTGGTAGCTGACGATGCTGAAGAACAAGCTGAAGCTCGAAGGTTGAAGAGACTGGGACTGCAATTGATCATGGATGAGAAGGGTGAACTTATCTGGGTGCCAAAGGGCACATCCCCGACCTCACCTGTTCAGCCAGAGGATCCGCCTATCACCGAGCAGGAGTCTGAGGCCATATCTGAGGATGCCCCAGCCTCTGTGGTGGAGACTGTTCATGCACCACCAAAGAAACCTTATGGGTCAGATACTGGATTGACTTCAATGGGTGAGAATAAGGCTGGGGTGTCTGAAGAGACGAAGAGGCAACCTAGGAAATATCCGAGATGTTGGACACATGAGTATATAACTCAATTGAAATGCTCCATAAGCAGTGACAGTGATGAAGAAGAAGTGCTTGACGTGGCTCCTCGTAGGAAGAAAGCAAAGATCAGCAAGGGACAATGAAATCAACTGTCTTGATTAGGATTGTCCAAATGCAGATTCTCTCATTAGGATTTGTATAGGTGGCAGATGAGGATATGCCAGCCGACATGGGACAGATCGATTAGAGATATGAACTGCGCGACTTGAAACTATAAGACTTGAATATTGCCCATTTGGAGGCTGTTCTAACTTGAAGTAACTATTTGGAGGAGCTGTTGCTCAACCTGTTAATTTACTGGTCAATCTTTCCTGCCATAAAGATATTGCAATTGCTTGAATTGTAGCCTTGTTCAACTGTTTATCTAGAACATTGCAATTTTGTACACTGCAAAATTGCCGACTACGGACCTGTGCCCCAAGATTGAAGCAGATTAACCTCTGACTGACCCTTGAGCTTTGGCTCGGATACAGTCACGTGCTCAAGAAGTCTGCACTTGGAAGTGGTATTGCTCTACGCCCTGACTTTCACCCTGCATGCAAACAGGCGACTTTCCAAGACTGTTATGCTGCAAAATGATCAGAAAGGGGGAAAAAAGGTCGCCAGCAACTTAAATTTACCGGGATTAACAGCCAGATTGACCCGAACGGAGAGTGGAAAGTGCACAAGTGGTCAGATTGAGAAAAGAGGACCTCGGAGACAGTTTTAACGTGGACACAAAAATTCCAGACGTTTCTTGATAGTTTTTTGTCGTTTGGAACCTGGCCCCGACACCTGGGTCCTCATAGATCGCTACATTTTAAATTGGGATGGCCGATCGGCACGACAGAGCCAAATTAGACAATTTTGAGCCCATCGGACTACATAGGAGGAAACGAGAGCCCAGAAGGAGAATTTTCTATTTTTTTATATTCTTTGAAAGAAAACAATAGTCTCCAACACTGGGACCTGGTCAATTTGTCTGGATTGCTCCGGGATGGCCGCCAAGAAATTAGCCAAACGGCCGATTAACACTCAATTTTTGAAATTTGACCACCAAAAACCGCATTTCACTCTGGAAAGCATATTTCTTCGTTCACCCCGACTTCCACTGCTAAGATGAATTGTTTTTCTGAGTGTTCTGGGGGAATTTGCCCAAATTGGACAGATTTGACTTCCCCAACGGTCAGATTTACACTTTTCCACTCCTAATTTCGACATGATGCAGAACGCCAACACTGGACGCTCCCCTCCAACGTCGCCCACGTCGACTCCCAGGCGTACAAGGGGACGGCAGGCCAGTCAGCGCAGTACGAGAGGTGCTGCAGCCACTGGAACCACTGGCAAGGGGGCGAAGGGCACCTACAAGGCGCCCTCTCCGGGTCAGCCGCCGCAGGCTGCGACAGCAGCAGGTGCGCCAAGCTTCCAGATACCCAAGAAGAAGTCGACCCTGTCAGCTGATGCTCCTGAGTTTAACAGCGTGACTCCTCTGGCTCTGGATTCTGGAACAGCTTGTGTGACACCTCCCCTGGAGGAGGCTGTAACGGTACCTAAACAGCACCCTAATCCGCCTCTGCGTCATGCAAGAGCGGCGTCACCACGGGTGCTGACTGTTGACACCCCTGGTGCAGGGCGAAACATGAGAGCGACTCCCCAGCGGTATGTCAACTCAACCTCTCCTTTCCCTGGCATCCTGCGACTGTCCGGAAGCCGCGACCTGAGCCCTCCAGCTCCGCGCCAGCGAAGCCCGCCTCGGACTCGAGACCGGACCCCGCCACCGCCGCGCTGCAGGAGCCCACCGCGGACGCGCGACATGAGTCCTCCAGCTCCAAGACCGCGAAGCCCTTTGACATCCTACAGGACTCCACATACTTGGTCTGGAGCTACGGTGATGACCTCCCCGCACGGCCAGCTGCCCACGCCATTCCTCGAGAACGCGCTTCAGGCTGAGTCCGCGGGAGCAGCCTCTGCGGGACCATCTCTACCTGCTGACCGACCACCTCGCGACTCGATCGCTGCGCGCGAAATGACCGAGGTCAACATTGCAGCACTTGAGCAGGACATGCAGAATGAGGCGAACGAGCAGAGACCAGGACTTCGCCAATTTCCCTCCCGCTCCGATGTGGCCAACTGGCGAAAGCGCCAGCAGCAGGGTGAGAATCTCACCTGGACTCCGCGCCCTAACCAAGGGGGTGTGGGGGCAGCGGGGAGGTCAGAAGACATGCACCAACGCATTGCTGGCGAACCCATGGCACACTCAATGCATCCAACTCCCTCCTCAACAAGCAACGGGGAGGTGAGGGCAGCGGGGAGGACAGGTGGCTCCGGCTTGACAGGTGGCCCACGCCACATAAGCATAGCATGTTCTGGGCATTCGCTGACATCGCCGCTTACGGAGAAGGTGAACGGTGACTCTCTGACCTCACCGATTACCGATACCGTTACGGAACCTAAGATGATCGGTGACTCTATGGCAAGGTTATCGGTGACTTTCGAGTCCGAGAAAGACAGCGAGGCAACTTCATTGACGCCTTCACTGACTCAGGCGACTACGGAGGCAGCTACGGTTACGGATATGCTCGAGTCCCTGTTGAACAGCGAGTCCAGACCTTTGACTACCTCGCTGACCTCAACAACTACGGATATGCCCGAGTCCCTGTTGAACCGCGAGTCCAGACCTTTGACTACCTCGCTGACCTCAACAACTACGGAGCAGCCAGTCAGCACAGTCAGCTCAGTCAGTTACGCCGACCTCGCACTCAGGCGTGGCGTTGGACTCGCAGCCTACCAGCCGCCTCCTCTTCCAGTCATCGAACCCCCTTCTCAAGCAGATGTCCTCAGCAGAATTCCAGTCAGAAACTTACCTCTGAACCAGCTTTCTCGCCGGGAGAGGCGCCATCAGCGATGGGAACAGAATCAGCAGCGCCTGGCAGAACAGCGCAGAGCGCTCTTCTCTGACCCCGCCTCAGCCAGAACGCCCTCAGATGCCTCGGTCCCCGCGCTGAACCATCAGCATCAATCCCTAATGCAGAATCAGATGATGTTAGAAGTATCAGAGTACATGCAAAATCTACATCAGCAAGTGCTCCAACACTATCCTCATCTGACTTCGGTTCTACCAGCGGTGGGCGCTCCACCTATGACGCCCTACCAGCACACCTTAGGATGGGCGAGCGGTTTACCAGGTGCACCGGCGCCAGCTGCTGGATCAGGTCCTTGGCTGGTACCAGCACCGGCTCAACCGGTTCCCGCACCGGCTCAACCGGCTCCAGCACCGGCTCAACCGGCTCCGGCACCGGCTCATCCGGCGCCGGCACCATTTCAGCCAGATCCACCGGCTACCGGCGCATCGCCTTCTGACTCCGCTGAGCCTGATCATCCGTCACCAGGAAACTCGCCCCCGCCTTCAGACAATGGTGAACCACGACACAGGCGTCTAGATGTGTTGTTATGGACTTTAGAAGGAGCCTCCTTCTGGTTGAGAAATCACCTGTCCTCTTCCTCCGCAGTGACTGTCAGCCACGGCGCTGAGGCACAATATTCTTACCGACTGCCAACCATGCCTGGAAGCGCCAGTCACTTCATAACCGATACAAATCGGATTTGGATGACTATGCGACACATCGGAGTGGACATCCAAGACCTGGCGCAGCATGGGTCAGTGCATACTCCTGTGCGCCTGACTGAGATTGAGGACAGTGACGCTTTCACTCTGGAAGTGGAGAAAACGCAAGTGGATGAAGCGCGGCGTTGCGCGGAAAGCCGTACTGGAACTCAGCAGAGACGCCTGCCATTGTACTCCTGGGTGACCATCGCGGAAAATGCCTTAGAGTCCGAGTTGACAGAATTTGACCCCCTGGGACTCCAAATTTGGGCAGCATTTTCATCCTCCGAGGCGTACTTGTTTCGAGGAATGGCGGCTGGCCACCAACCAACTCCCGCCACAGTACCAGCTAGACTGGGCGTCAACCGGTTTCCCTCTGGTGTTCCCAGCGCAGAAGAGTACAGATCACCTGGAAATTCCTTGCCAGCGGCCCCGGGACTCCTGCCAGTGGACCAGCGCCTTTCTCAATTTCCAGGGCACCACCATCTTATGGGAGCGGCTTCTCCAGGCGATGTCTACCGTGAATCCAAGACAGTGGCTGATGTGCTCAAGCTGATCAGAGACATTCCTATGTACCCCTCCTCCGCTGAGCTAATCACCACTGACGCTGACATTGCCGCACTTCCACCTTTTTCTGAAGCGCTGGTCAATTTTCTGTCAATGGGCGTAGTCACCTTCGCCCTGGGTCGCATGAGTGCTTATCGCCTAGACCTGACCATGATCACCATGCCGGAGATCTTGAAGGAAGTGGCGCAACGCAAACTGCAACCGCGATCCCTGACTTTTCTCAAGCAAGGTGGTATGTTGAACTCGGAGGCCTGGAACCGGCGTTACGCCACTTTGGCGCCTTTCCTGGCCGACGTAGCCAGGAGCGTACTGGATGACATCGCGCTGGTAGGACTAGCGGGGACCGTGATGCGCATGGCGCAACGACGCGAAGAGACTGCGCGTTTGTTCGCCACTCGTCTGGTATCCCGGCACGAGGTAGTGCAGTTATTGGCAGACGCCATGCCCAACTGCCACGCCATCAGCCAGCAGCAGCTATTGTATCAGTTCTGGTCTGGACTGCGACTGAAGCAAGCTGTGATGGATCGCCTCATTGAGGATCGGTTGGATCTGCAAAGTCCAGCGAATTGGGAGAGCAATCATCCCGGATCCACCGCGCTGCAGCATATCATCACTGTGGCCACCAAATTGGAGCGCAGTGAAGCTCTGACCGCAGCGCGAACCTCTCCCGCCTCGGCACCTGCGAACCGAAGTCCTGCCTGGAGGAATGGTCGCTCGTCCTCCAGACTTAACGCCGTGCAGGACGCTGGGGAGGAAGACACTACTGACCTCGACCCCGCCGACCTCAGGGTGCAGCATGCCGTGCCGCCCAGCCCGGCGGGATTGACCAGGCCGCCACGCCGATGCTACGTCTGCAACTCTGACTCCCATTTATGGGCTAACTGCCCGACGAGGCCAAAAAACGAGCCTGGATTGCTGACGCCCCAGCTCGTTTGGCACGCCGCCGCGCTGCAAATGAATCTCATATCGCAGCGCTGGAGACAGAATGGGAGGATTTGGAAGATGAAGCGGAAGCGCTGGAGTATTTTCAGAACGAGGAATCGGCCGCAGCGTCCTCCTCGGGTCAGCAATCTGCGGAAGAGGAGGACTGAGTGTCCTCCCGCCGGCGGGACGCCGGCGACAGGGCGGTATGGGTAACCGCCCCTGGGCAAGGAGTACAGCCTTCGCCCACAACCGAGGGAATATCCAGCAGGATCCTCCGCCACCCCCCAACCCTCTGGCCGCTCGAGGATATGGATTCACCTGGTCTGCCGATCAGAGGCGACAACGCCATCTCGACAGAACCAGAACCCTACGGGATGAACCCTCGTTGTCCAGTACCGCTGTTTACACAGCAAACCTTTCCACTGAGCAGAGCCGGCGAGAACATCACTTGGTTTCCCGGCGCCATCAGCGGTCGCCACGAAGGTCACCCACTTCGTCGCCTGAGCGCTCCAAGCCTCCCGTTATGTTCAGTGTAGATCGCTCCCTTGGAACTGGTGATCGCAATCCAGCTCCACGACGCGAGCGTGGCGAAACGCCCCGCGTTGACCCCACAGACCTTGGGGATAACCCTAACCCTAACCCTAACCCTAACCCTAACCCTGAGACATCAGTACTGGCAGCACTGGATGAGGATGATGGTCAGGAGGAGGAGACCCAGTGGACCTTCAACCCACTCAACACCCCCTGGCGGCAAACTCCTCGGCAGCGAGTACCGAGGAAAGCTCCGGTGGAGAGGATGCGAGCCTTGAGGCAGCGGATCCAGGATGTAACGCTACCCGCTGTTTCACACCCTCTGGACGACAGTGGGGAGGAAGGGGGTGGAACTTCAAAAACTGGCCCAGCTTCCGAACCCCCACCTTTTAAACTTCGACCTGAGGTGTTTCCTTCGACGTCTCGACCAGCAGCGTGTCCAACCTGGGCAGAAAGGGCGTCAACCCCAAGCGCAGAGCGCCCTACGAGCGCAGCGCGCAAGCGCACTGGAAAACCTCGCAGCAGAATTCCGAGGACTGTACGAGACCGACTGCAGCATGAGGCAGAGGTTACGAGGTTGGGAGAGGAACCCCCAGGACTTCGAGCGGAGTCACTGGCGGATCGCACGCGCGCTTGGAGAGAGATGACGCACCCGGAGCACATGGCCGCGGCAGCGCTGGTAAAGGAGAATGAGAAATGGAGAGATGCATGGGTACCCGAAGGGTGGCGCAGATATCGCCGCCGCTGGTACAGATGGCATGGGAAGGTCACCCCTGACCTGACGATAACCGAAGGAGCAGTTCAGCTATCTCTGGAGACCGAGTGCGGTACTATCCCAGGTTCTGGTGGAGATGTAGGAATTCCAGACGCCTGGTGCAGTCTATACCGGGTGCACCAATGGAACCAGCGAGAAAGGGAAGCTGCGGAAGAGGCGGCTCACCTGACCCTACCATCAACAGCAAGTGATTCATTCTCCCTGGACTCAGCGGAACCATCAGAGGCGAATCCAGCGACAACTCTGGATTTAACCTTATCTCCATCCAGTTCGCAGCCCGCAACTTCTGGGGACATTTCAGACCTCGAGGACTCCCAGCGGTCGCTCAACTTCACGCAGCAGTTGATGGAGCGACAGCTGGCCATCGCCAGATCGGAGAACAATCCAAGTGTGCTGACAACGGTGACAGAAGGAGTGGAGCCGACTCCCCTGAAAACCATCCAGGAGGAAACCCACCTGGAACTGCTACTAACCATTCAGAAACAGCAACGCCATCGTCTGCGGCCGATCCTGGAAGGTAATGAAGCAGTGGCAGCACCAGCGAACGTCACCGACGCTCAGGCGGCACCGCGGGAAGAAGAAACCCCCTCTTTCACTCCAAAGTCCGAACCAGAAGATAGCTCTGGGGAGGAAGAGGAGGAAGAGATTTCCATCCAACCTCTTCGCTCTTACCCTCTGGAAAGCCGCACGCAGAGCCGCGCCAGACGACGCGCTCAAGGACAGGAGCGACGCGCCAAGGAGCGACAGCTACAAGCAGATCGCGAACTGGAAGGTGGATGGTACTTTGGTCCGGATCATCGTTCTCAGCCTGCACCACCGCGCACAAGACCTATCCGGTCTAAGCAGCGCGTACCTTTGCATCACCCAGTGCGAGCAGCCATCTGTGCACATCTGCGACGCGATGGTCAAGTAATGTGGAACCAGGACAGTCAGCTAACTGCGATTCGGGACAAAGAGGGAACGCTGCTATTGGTGTTCTGGGCCTTGCTGAAGGGACAGCGAGTGCGCGTGCTGGTGGATTCTGGGGCCTCGGATGAATTCATCTCCAGTGAGTGCGTCAAGAGATTGAACCTCACAGTTCGCACTAATGGAATGCCGCTGAACGTTACCCTGGCGGATGGGTCAGTGCAGACCTCTGCGCAAGTCGCTTACGGCAAGCTGACCGCCGAGACTTCAGAGGGGACTTACTCCGAGGTCATCAAGATGCGAGTACTTCCTCTGGGCATCAAGGTGGACATTGTACTCGGAGGAAGGTGGTTGAGACACCTCTCGCCGGTCACGCTGGACTATGATGGGTGGGGATCAGTCAAGTTTCGCCATCATGGCAAATCCGTGCGGATACAGGGATGTTCGCCGGGGCGTAGCTCCACACGCAAAGGCGAGAGAACCGCGATGGCTCTGGAACCGATGGTAATGTTATCTGCGGCCCAAGCGACCAAGGAGATCAAAGCCTATCGGCGCAGATATGCGGGAATGGACAGTGCCGCGACACCCCACGACATCTTAGTGGCCTATGCGACACCTTTGGTAGGGACTTCGATGTTATCAGCGATGGCCACCAGCGAGAGTTTGGAGGACCCTTCAATCTCCCCCGAGTGGAGAAAGAAGTTTCAAAAGCTGATCGAGTCCTTTTCACCTCGAGTAATTCGCGAAGCGCTGCCCAACTTTGACGCCCTGCGAAAAGATGAAGTGGCCCATGTGAGACTGCAAGAGGGATGGAATGGTATCGCGCCTGCTAAGAGGCCCTATAAGATGTCCATGGTGGAGCTGACTCAACTGCGAGAACGCCTGGATGAACTCCTGAGTAAGGGCTACATCAGGCCTTCCTCAAGTCCGTTCGCTGCACCAGTGCTGATGGTTCCCAAGCCAGGGAAACCTGAAGTACTCAGAATGGTCTGCGACTTCCGCGCCATCAACAGCCTGACCGTCAAGGACAAATATCCACTTCCCGACATTCAGCAGTTGTTCGACTCCATGCATGGGGCCAAGTACTTCTCCTCCTTCGATGCAGTAGATGGGTTCTGGCAGATGGCTATGGCGTCTGAGGATGTGGAAAAGACGGCGTTCACTTCTCCCTATGGCTCGTATGAGTGGTTGGTGATGCCCATGGGGTTGACCAACAGTCCTTCTTGCTATCAGAGACGCATGCAGCGAGCTCTGGGACATCTTCCTTTTGTAAGAATATTCCTGGACGATTGTATCCTCTTCAGCAACACCTTGGAGGAGCATCTTTCCCATCTCCAGCAATTTCTCGAAGTCTGTGAGAACCAGGGCATCTACCTCAAGGAGTCTAAGTGTCAACTACTGCAGACCCAGATACGCTTTCTGGGGCACGTTATCTCACGGGAAGGAAGTCAACCTCAACATGACAAGTTGGCCGCCATCAGGGACTGGCCCGCTCTGGAAAACGCCACGCATGTGCGCCAATTTTTGGGGTTGGCTGGGTACTACCGGCGGTACATGCTGGGCTTCTCTGAAGTAGCACAACCCTTGACTCAGCTCACCAAAGGGGATGTCGCTTGGCTATGGGGACCCATGCAGCGTTGGGCCTTCGAGGAGATTAAGAAGGCGCTATGTTCTTCACCCACTCTGGCGCTACCCGATATGAAAGCGGCGGCCGAAGGACGGCATCCTTTCGTGGTACAAACTGACGCCAGTGGAGTGGCGCTGGGGGGAGTACTGATGCAAGACGTAGGAAATGGATTGCAACCCATCGCCTTTGAAAGCAGACAGTTTAATGGAGCCGAGCAGAACTACCATGCTGGCGAAAGAGAACTCTGCGCTCTCCATCACTGCACTACTCAAACTTGGCGACACTACCTCATCTGGACCGAGTTCCAATTGCAGGGTGACCATAAGCCCCTAGTCTGGTTAATGGCACCCGGACAACCTCTCAGCCGACGCCAAGCCCGTTGGTACATGGATCTAGTGGAGGTAGGGGTACCCGAGATGGAGTACATTCCTGGGGCGCTACTCTGGGTTCCAGCCGCTCTGTCCAGGCGACCCGACTACAAGGAAATTTCCGCGAGAGAAGGACTGGTAGAAGCTGGCTTTGTGCACCCGGTTACTGGGAAACCGCAGCGACCTCCTTCAGCCGCAGACACTGCCAACAAGTTTCGACCTGCCGCTGGTAAAGAGTCTCGCCAAGGACGTGCGCCCCTGGGAGTGGTAGATCCCAACAAGTTGAAGGAGCGCAAGTCCAACAGCGCCAAGACCAAAGATCCGGAACCAGTTCTCGCGTACAGTGGGACTCTCACCTGGATGGACTCCCCTCAACTCTGGATGGACGCCTTACATACCCTGCAGCTGGCCGAAACCGGGTACGAGGAAGCAACCCTGGCAGGCCTTGAATTCGTCCCAGGTTTGCAATCCCGCTGCGGACACCAAGTGCTTCTGCACCATGCGTTCCTTCTTGAACTGGCTTATCATCTGGCCCCCCTCTTTTACTGACAACTCCTTGTTAATAATCAGGCGCAGAAACGTGTCCACCTTGTCGAACTCCGCATCCCCCGCCAAGCCGCCCAAGTTAATCCAGAACGTCATACCCATGGATTTGGCATTGTGGAGAAACTGAGCTTCTTCCACCAAAATGCCTGCCCCTTAGACGAGCCCGCTCCGTGGTCCCCGCCTCCTCGTTGCACCTCGTCTTCCATCTGTAAGTAAAAAAAACATTTTTAGCATGTCTTAAAATATAGAAAAGGATGCTTTGGGAGGGAGAACACTGTTTGAAGCAGAAGTAAAAAGTAATTTACCTGTCGGTTGGAGGTGGCCTTTTTGCCAGCTTTCTTGGCGGGTCCCTTAGCGGGCGAAGATGAGGCCTTGCGCTTTTTGGTCTTCGAAGCCAAAGGGGTTTTCATGCCCTTCAGGTCAAACTTTCTGTAAGCCTCCATGATGCTAACGCAGAGGTCCCACGTCTGCGGCCGGAAATTGGCAATTGTCCAGTGCATGAAGTAGTGGTTGATTTGCGTGCTGCCGAACACAGAATGCTTGGACATCGCTACTTGCTTCACATGCGTCTCCATCGACTGGTTCAAGTGAGACATTACGGGGTACCAATCTGTGACCCGATCGAGGTGAGCGTTGATGTCATCGTCCAGCACCGTCACCGTCACCTCTACCTCAGGGAGTGCCTCAGGGTCTCCCTCGTGCTCAAACGTCTCCCGCTTCTCGATGTACTGGAATCCCTTGGGGTATTTCTCGGGATCCGGGAGTGAAAATCCATGCTCTGATGATTCGAACCTCGCCATTTTTTCCACCAGCCCTCCGACCTCGCAATGCCCAGGTTGATAAGGGATACCCTCTTCGGTATCCTCGGGGACGCTGGCGACGAACTCGGAGATCAACGCTTCTCGGTAAACGGTGTACACGACCCCATGCTTTTCGAAAAGGGTCGAACGGAGCCCTTGCATGAACTGAGTGTTGTCTTTGCCTTTCTGCTTCCGATCGATCTGGTTCTGCATCTCGCCTAAGAACCGAATCATGTCAGGCGTGAGACCGATGTAGATCTTGCTCTCGAAGTGCCAGAAAGCTACCTCCAACGGGATTTCCTCGTGACACTCGTCGGTGGCTTGATAACAGTGCTGGTGCCCAAAAACCTTGCCTCTATATTCTCCCTTCAGAGCTTTTTTCAGGGAGAATTCGGCACGGGTTTTGTCATCGTCGATCGCAACGAGACCCGCATTGAAAGGGGCCCACGGGTTCTCCTTCCTGCCGGACTTGATCTCGTTCACCCAGCCCCTCTCTTGATCCCGGCAGGCCTCGTACCCCTTTGCGTCGTACAGGCACTTGATGGGGAGACGAAACACACTCCCTTGCTCCGCCGCCTCGTCGGGCGACATCGGATTCGGCCACCGGTGCTCCAGCTCGATTTTCTTGCACAGCTCAGCTTTCTCCTCATATTCTAACTTTGCTGCAGGCTCCACTTTCAGCTTAGCGTGCCATCCGTGTGCAGCCTCCTCGGCTGCCTTCCTTGCCTGAGATGGGGTGGCCACTTGAGACATATCCACATTAGCGCCCGCTCCAGTATACGCTCTGGAGCCACCAGGTCCTTCAAGGGCGCGTTGGGCAGCAAGCTCCACTGCCGTTCTCCTGGCAGCCTGGGACAAGACGAAACTGTTCATTAGCTAATGAACGCCTTCCGCCCCGGTACAGGCTCAAGGCGCGCGTTTCGAGGCGGAAAGCGTTCATTAGCTAATGAACGCCTTCCGCCCCGGTACAGGCTCAAGGCGCGCGTTTCGAGGCGGAAAGCGTTCATTAGCTAATGAACGCCTTCCGCCCAGGGACAGGCTCAAGGCGCGCGTTTCGAGGCGGAAAGCGTTCATTAGCTAATGAACGCCTTCCACCCCGGTACAGGCTCAAGGCGCGCGTTTCGAGGCGGAAAGCGTTCATTAGCTAATGAACGCCTTCCGCCCCGGTACAGGCTCAAGGCGCGCGTTTCAAGGCGAAAAGCGTTCATTAGCTAATGAACGCCTTCCGCCCCGGTACAGGCTCAAGGCGCGCGTTTCGAGGCGGAAAGCGTTCATTAGCTAATGAACGCTTTCCACCCCGGTACAGGCTCAAGGCGCGCGTTTCGAGGCGGAAAGCGTTCAGTAGCTAATGAACGCCTTCCGCC
>LGRX02012059.1:19068-35068 GCA_001247695.2 Cymbomonas tetramitiformis
GACGTACCGTAGCGTGTACAACAGGTATTTCGCCACCAAGGCCGAGGTCATCAGGCACTGGCGCTGGCCTCTTGCTTTGCCAGAAAGGAGCTGTAATCGACGATTTCCACGCCGTGTTTACATAGCTCGCTAGAAAGAATTCCTTGCTTTTCCCTTCTTTTTCTGCCCTATATTTCAAATTTTGATAAGCCGAAAGCCGATTCGTGTGCCTAGGACAGCTCAGGTCTTCCTCAAAGTTTTCGCTGTCCAGTTCGATCACAGTGAGCTTGTTGTTCCTAAGAGCGACGAAATACAAAATTGGAGTCTGGCCTTCAATTATACTATACGCAACGCGTCTTTCCGGAATAAGGGTACCTTCTTCTACAGTCGTAGAGATGTATTGTAGGAAGTTTCTGTCGGCTAAAAATGACATGTCAAATTTTGATGACAATTTTCGTCAGAAATGACATTCGCTGTCACTTCCTGATTCGGTCTGTTCAGATCAAGGATATGATTTGAAGATATCCTGGTGTCATTTGCGCTGAAATTGAGAATCGATCGATCCAGAAAGATAGAAATTCTCCGTTGACTCGCAAGTCCATATCATTTTCAGAACGTAATAAACGGCTTCATAAGCTAATGACGGCTAATTTTGACGAAAATATGATTTATATTCCTTTTGATGAAGGTTGCGAGATTATCTGCAAACCGTGCCCGGGAATAGTTATTGAAGATTCTATGGAAATAGGGGCTGACTTTTTTAATCATGAGCCAATTCCAAGCACAGCCCCGAGCGCAAATACAGTAATCACCCACCTGTAAGAAAACAGAGAAATCCAGGTCAGTCAGCTTTTCTCATCGAGTTGGGTACCCCCCCCCCGCCAGCGTCAGCGTCATAAGAGAACGCTATGGATAGTGGACCGCGATCTCGTGAGCCAGCCAGCGAATTCCATAACCATCCACGTGGACACCTTCCCTAGCCAGCCCGTTATCTTAAGGTGTTCATTTTCCGAGAAAATGGACCCTGAGAGCCGTGCGCAGCTTAAAGAATTAAAGCAAGATTTTGATGACGATATTATATCTGAAACAGACTATCAGGAACTTAAACCTTTAAAACAAGTTTTGTGCAAAAATTCATGAAAACCCATCAAATATACCATATTTGTCAATTTCCCGGCAATGTTTTCTTAGTTTAAGAAATGCCTCTCCAGCTAGGCAGCCAGCGGTCATTTTCCTTATTTCAGGCCATCTCATAAGTCGGAAAATCCAGCCAGCTTTTCTCATCGAGTTGGGTACCCCGCCCCCCCCCGAAACGCTGGCTATTTCCTTAACGTCGAGTTTCCTTAAATGTGAGTGATTACTGTACGCAATTGGTCCTTTGGAACGCGCCTTTGACGTGTAGATCGGAAGTTAGCTCTAATTCTTCACGCGTTTCCGGGACACGTGCTTTGCGCGAAATTGACTTACAAGAGATAAAAAGCAGACTTGATACAGAATTTTCAGAGACAAATTTGGACTTGAGTAATGAAGACCCTCTTCATTGTTTAAATGGTGAAGTAAACAAGCAGATTGTCGTGCGCAAACCGTACGAATCCGACATACGCAAACAGAAATATACAGGCGTAATTAGTATCAAGCAGCGACGTTTGCAGGCTGACAGTATATCAATGGCAGAAACCATTAAGTGCAATTGCAAGTCGCACTGCTGTCTATATTTCTCATCGGCAGATATTAAGTCTCTTCGCGAAAGTATTTTCAGCATGACGCAAAAAGATAGAAAGGAATACTTCATCAAAGACTTGCTAAAAAACAGCTATCGATCTGAGGACAAGTTCGACTTCAAATACTTTTTGGCCAAGAAGCAGGTATGTTTTTTTTAAAACTCGTTTATTAGCTAATGAACGGCCTCTGGCCAAAGCGCGACTCGCACAGAGACACTTTGGCTACGGGAACCGTTCATTAGCTAATGAACGGCCTCTGGCCAAAGCGCGACTCACACAGAGACACTTTGGCTACGGGAACCGTTCATTAGCTAATGAACGGCCTCTGGCCAAAGCGCGACTCACACAGAGACACTTTGGCTACGGGAACCGTTCATTAGCTAATGAACGGCCTCTGGCCAAAGCGCGACTCACAATTAGACACTTTGGCTGCGGGAACCGTTCATTAGCTAATGAACGGCCTCTGGCCAAAGCGCGACTCACACAGAGACACTTTGGCTACGGGAACCGTTCATTAGCTAATGAACGGCCTCTGGCCAAAGCGCGACTCACACAGAGACACTTTGGCTACGGGAACCGTTCATTAGCTAATGAACGGCCTCTGGCCAAAGCGCGACTCACACAGAGACACTTTGGCTACGGGAACCGTTCATTAGCTAATGAACGGCCTCTGGTCAAAGCGAAATTTTTCTTGGACCTTGTGATAGATTGTGTGATCTTGTTCATCACAGGAATGTGGAAAATTGTATCATAAATTTCTAAATAAATTTCATAAAGTACACATTCACGACGTTGGTCGAGTTGGTACGGCGCTAGGCTATGAACCTCGCACTCGTGGGTTCGATTCCCACTAAGGGTGTAGGTTGCGCAGATTTAAGGCGTGACGGAGAGTGCTGACGAGCACGCGACGGCCGTCCCGCCTGCAGACGTGCAGTGTTGGGGGTGTCTCCCAAGCGTCTTAGATCCAGCCAACCTATAAAAACCCTTATGCGTTTCCTTGGATAATTTGTTAATAATTTTTGAGTGACGGTGTCTTTTGTTTTGTAACAGGTGTGCTTTAAGTTCTACTATATGGCTTACGGCATCAGCTACGGGTATCTTCACGACTGTCGGACACGCGTGCTCGAGGGCCGGCACACGTTTGTTCATGGATTGACGTACGAGGAGGACAATCACAAGATTTCCCTGAAACGCGAGTCGGTCGTCGCATGGATCAAGAAATACGCCGACGAATACGGACAACACCAACCTGACAAAGCCGAGATTCATCTTTCGGATGGTTTGACCATCGAAGAGCTGTGGGACGAGTACATCGAGGGCTTGCGTGAGAATGAGGAGAGCAAAAAGATCTCTCTCAGTTACTTCTACAAAGTATTTGACGAAGATTGCAGCTCTTGGCTCAAGATTCCATCGGTGAACCGATTTTCTCAGTGCGATGTTTGCGCGTCCTTCAAGTTATTGAAGGAAGGCTTAACCAAATCTCAAAAAGGTGAATATTCTTGAATAGCTTTGTGATGTGTTTATATGCTTATGCAATTTGTTCACTGACCCGAATTTGTGTACCTTGCACAGCGCAATACAACGGGCCTCTCAACAAACATCTGGCAATCGCACGAGCGGAGCGCCAGAAGTTCTACAAACATGGTCGTAAAGCGAATATGACCAAGAGCATTGCCATGAACAAAACTTGGCATAAGTATGCCTCGGTGATCATCGATGGCATGACGCAGTGGACCACCCGACTGCCACACTTTCGACGTATCCCTAAACATCTGGACTCTAAGGACTTCCTTGACGTGCACAACATGGGGAGCATGATCGAGAACGTGGGCCGCTTCATGGATTTCAACTACGCCAACTTCAAGGACGATGCGAACTTCCTTGTCAACGTTTTGCACCGGGATATCCTCCGCATTCAAGAGCATCGACGCAACGGGGACGGGGAAAATTCAAACCCGATGCCGGAAGTATTGTATGTACAGCTTGACAATGTGAGCACCAACAAGAGCAAGTTGATGTTGGCATACGCAGCTTGGCTAGTGCACACGGACGTCTTTCGCAAGGTGAAACTCAACTTTCTGTTGGTGGGACATACGCACGAGAACATTGACCAGATGTTTTCACGCTTCTCCGTGCGTCTACGACGCAAGCAAGCTTGGACGCTCGACGAGATGATAGAGGTCGCACAAGAATGCTTTACGGATGGTGTAATATGCGAGCACACCGAGAAGATCTTCGACTTCAGCTCTTGGTTTGATGGTCACGTCTTCGATTGCCACAATATTTTGGCACAGCAGGCTTTCAAGTTCAAGAAGAACGAGCACGGCGAAGTGGGCATGCAGTACAAACAGTATTCCATTTCACCCAAATGGTTACCCGAGACTCCATTGCCAAAGCTTGTTTCTACACCCCCTGTCGCGGGGCCTGGATACATCAAGCCGATTCCTTTTACCGAAGAAGGCATCGAAAAGCTTGAGCATACCTTACAGGCGTTGAAGGACATTTTGGGCACAAAGCTCACGGAGGTGCACGAAAGGTTTTGGCGCGAGGATGTCATCGAGAAGCAGCGCCACCTAACTGCTGGTGGAGAATATCAAGCGCCCGCGATACCCTTCCAGCATCCCGAGAAAATCGCCATCGAGCGCAATGCCACCTTGGTTCGACTGATAGAGGCGCCCGCGTTGGCGATAGAAGCTGCCGGGGCTGCCGCCGTCCCCGCTATACCCGTGCGCATCCAACGCCGAATTGATCGAGCGCCGATAGAAGTGTACAACGGTAAACGGAAACACCAAGGTCGAGCCCAAAAGCGAGCAGAGCAGTACGTGGACAACGCCCAGTGGGAGGTCACCTACTGGCTACTGCCCCACAGTACTTGTCATAGTACTTTCGAGCTGGAAAGTACTATGACAAGTACTTTCACGCCATAATTGTTTTCGGTGTCTTTTAAGGCTACGGTCATGCTGCCCTTCATATTATGTTGACTTTGTGACCCAAACATGACTGTCTTATGTGCCATTGGCCTCTAAACCACTTTTCGCCTTCCCATTGGATGCATATTGCCGAGGGGGTAGCATTTTTTGTTACATTGCGGTTTCCGCACTCGGTGTTCAAACAGTTGGCCATCTTTAAGAATTGTTTTTTAGTAGCTCTTGGCGCGAGATTGCCCAGGCGACCACACATATCCAAGGGGTGTATGTTGGCCAATGATGTTTGTGGGTGTGAGCCTGTTGGCGTGATGCCATTTGTGGTAATAAGTTGCGGGTTAAACCCAGCCCTACAAGTGTGTTTACACAAATCAATCGCATGGTAGGTTGGGGTACACAAGTAGCATGCCATGGATTCTCCCAACGGGCACCCTTGTACCGAGTATCGCTCGGTGATGATGTACAACGATGATGTGGACTACGAGACCCATTTTTGGGGACCCCGGTCGATGTCTAAGGTGCATATTCGAGTTATGAAGAGATGCCATTGCCTAGCAGACAGCGTACTAGTACGCATGCACAAGTAGCATACCATGGATTCTCCCAATGGTCACCCTTGTATCGAGTATCGCTCGGAGATGATGTATAACGATGTTGTGGACTACGAGACCCATTTTGGGGGACTCCGGTCGATGTCTAAGGTGCATATTGGAGCTTTGAAGAGATGCCAGGGCCTAGCACACAGCGTACTAGTACGCATACACAAGTAGCATACCATGGATTCTCCCAACGGGCACCCTTGTACCGAGTATCGCTCGGTAATGATGTACAACGATGTTGTGGACTACGAGACCCATTTTTGGGGACCCCGGTCGATGTCTAAGGTGCATATTCGAGTTATGAAGAGATGCCATTGCCTAGCAGACAGCGTACTAGTACGCATACACAAGTAGCATACCATGGATTCTCCCAATGGTCACCCTTGTACCGAGTATCGCTCGGAGATGATGTATAACGATGTTGTGGACTACGAGACCCATTTTTGGGGACTCCGGTCGATGTCTAAGGTGCATATTGGAGCTTTGAAGAGATGCCAGGGCCTAGCACAGCGTACTAGTACGCATACACAAGTAGCATACCATGGATTTCCCAACGGGCACCCTTGTACCGAGTATCGCTCGGTGATGATGTACAACGATGTTGTGGACTACGAGACCCTTTTTTGGGACCCCGGTCGTTGTCTAAGGTGCATATTCGAGTTATGAAGAGATGCCAGGGCCTAGCAGACAGTGTATTAGTACGCATACACAAGTAGCATGCCATGGATTCTCCCGATGGGCACCCTTGTACCGAGTATCGCTCGGAGATGATTTGTAACGATGTTGTGGACTACGAGGCCCTTTTTGGACCTTAATCGAAGCATCATAGCAAGATGTGAAATATATATGATTATATACGTTTATGCAACAGAGGGCAACCCTGCGTTGCGCCGCAATTAGTCGAGTGAACTTATAATGATTTTCGTGCACTTATAGGGTCTTAAGGATGAAAATTTCCCATCATTCACGACTTTTGATGATAAATGATTTTTGGGGGATTTTTCTAGTATGGTGACCCTGCAAAAGTAGTGGGCAATGATCAAAGTCATCAATTTTGAGTCGTGGATGCATTATATATGTTAGGGCTAGATAAGCGAGCCCTCAGTATATTGATATAAAGCGCTGTGTTATGGGACGGTAACACACGCGTAAGTAATGAGCGGGGATGAGTGCAGGCTTCTGTGAGAAGATACTGCTGAAGCACAACGCTTCCTCATCTATACCATACGTCTCCCATCATCATAGATGGTACCGCCATTGGGTTGTGAACCCGAGACGTTGGTTGAACGACCAGTATCGTCAGAACGAATAATATGTTCGCTCCATAATACTGCGTATGCGTGTTCCGCACATACTTAAAGCAAAGATGGTTCTTGTTTGTTTCTTCAAGATGTATCTTGCTTTGCCATCTTCGAGTTCGACGTACGAACTCTCGATGACAGGTGTCATTCAAGTCTTTCCTTGAATGATGACAGATGACGTGACTTATCATCTGACGACATGTACAGTCATAGTCGACCGTACTGACGACTGTCATTATAATATATGACATGACTCGACATGACATGACATGGTATGACATGTCTGACAGGTATGACACGTATGACATGTATGACACATATGCCATCGGTCATGACCCTGACAGATCTCCCCTCTTAAAAGAGTTGTGACCTCACAACGGGCATACCTTTGTATATGTCTACGATGTCTTTGTTGTTGTTGCTTCTTGCTGGTACCAGTCTTCTTACACCGATTTGAGGCGTCCCTCATGGTGTTTTTAGGTTATTGGGGGGAACTGAGTCCACTTTAGTCCCTCACCTTACAGTTCTTAGGATGTAGCCCCCTTTGAAGTTCGTATCGTATTTCAGAGTGACGTTTCAAGGTTCAATGAATTGCGTTTCGTGATACAGATTGACGCTGGATTACTGATTGATCCACACGTATCGTGCGTCAGAGTGGCGATTCAAAGTATCCGAAGTGTACGTTACGGATTATTTGCGCTAGCCGTCGTCGCTTTGCGAACGATGATCCCACGATTTAACGATTTATAATCGAACGATTCTCGGCCTGATATAGTGCACCCAACCCTTCCTCCCCTCCTTAAGCTACTTTGGAGGATCATAGGCGGCAACGGGGAGCCCGTGTTTGTTTCCGGAGTTATTTCACCGGGGGCTTGTTTTATTGCAAAACAGAGTGGCCCTGCTTAACGGGATTTGATTTATGTTAGGGATCGCGAGCAGTCATCAGATGTTGGTGCGTCATCGAAGCTGCCGAATCGCGATCCGTAATTATATCAGAAACTGAATGAGTACCACTGAATGCGGTTCGATGCCATCATCAACCCGCGTAGCTCAGTTGGTAGAGCGACTGTGATTCAATCAGGAGGTCATGGGTTCGAGTCCCGTCGCGGATACCATTTTCGCCGCGATGGATTACGCTCGACCCATCTCAAACAGTGAAAAGTCCCATCACTATTTATAGAGCCCTAAGATTGGTATTCTCGTAAACGGCTCCCAGATTCGGTGTCAGATGTAACAGCATAAGGCACACGATGTGACCTACGCTAAGATCGCGTATGCTCGGGCACGGTGATGTGACCTGCGCTACGATCGCGTATGCATGGGCACGATGTGACCCGCGCTGATGACGTGGATTCGGGCTGCATCCCAAGAACTGCGATGCACCTTCGGTGCGATGGGCTGCATCCCGAGAACTGCAATTCGGCTCATAGTAAGCTGCCACGTCATCACATCGACCGAACTGTGATACGAACTGGAACACGAATCGTCAGGTGACGATCTGATTTCAAGTGGGGAGATGTGTTAGGGATCGCGAGCAGTCATCAGATGTTGGTGCGTCATCGAAGCTGCCGAATCGCGATCCGTAATTATATCAGAAACTGAATGAGTACCACTGAATGCGGTTCGATGCCATCATCAACCCGCGTAGCTCAGTTGGTAGAGCGACTGTGATTCAATCAGGAGGTCATGGGTTCGAGTCCCGTCGCGGATACCATTTTCGCCGCGATGGATTACGCTCGACCCATCTCAAACAGTGAAAAATCCCATCACTATTTATAGAGCCCTAAGAATATATCCATATGTGTGAAGGTCTCCTAGTCAAGTGGAGTGTATGTGCATGAAATATCATATCATAACTCACACAACTCTAAGTAACGAAGAGGTTATGACGTTTTGGGTTTCAACAAGGAGACCCTGATTTTGGGGGGCATTTCTTTGCTCCAGCCTGCGCATACCCACGAGAAGAAACGGCACGGCGAGCTCGATGTGTGATGGAAGTAGCACTAGGGTGTGCAAAACATCAAAGTAGATATCAATATTTATTTTTTGAGACCTTAATGTGCTCGGACCTTCGCTCCACGGGATCACAATCAGGGATGGGGTACGATGGAACTCGAAAATTTATAAGTGAAAAACATCCAAAAAAATATTTTTCTTCACATGCGGCGATAGTTGCCATGGTTATGGCAGGATATCGGCATTCTCGTGGGGTAATGCATGTTGCACACTTCGAATACATCCCAATGAAGAGTCCTATCACCCTATACGAATATATATGGCCATCTACCGAGCGAAAACACCTTCGTAGTCAAAGTACTCATCATAGTACTTTCGAAATTAATTAATTTTCAGGTGTTTTATAGCATGAAAGCACACACGATTTACTCACACCTACAGTTGCTTGTAACCTGCACTCTCATTCAAAATAATTCAAAAGGGTCCCAAATGAATTTTCTGAGCTGTAATTTTACCCGTGGAACCTGTTGAAAAGGCCCTATAATGGTTTTACTAAAGTACTTGTGACAGTACTGGAGCGCGGGGCAGTAGCCACTACGGCCAGATGACAGTCGGCAGCTTTGCGGTGGCTCTCGCGGTGGAATCTGAAAACGACAAGTTCACTTTCCGCGTACAACTGAGGCGAAGCGAATGGTCGGATCCGTTGTACTTGATGAAGGTGGAGGCGCGCTATCCGTCAACTCAACAGCTGCAATATCGCTATTTCCAACCCAAAAAGCACACCGACACCAAGAAGAAGCACCTCGGCAAGCAGCTTGCGAGTCACCTAGGAGCTTTCGCAGCGCCACCGGGGCACCGACCGTCTACCGAGACTTTCGATAAGAATAAAATAGTGCTGGCATGGAATGTGGATGCGAATGACCCCGAACGGAGTATACCGAACGAGCAATACGCGCAGATAGTCGTCGCTTTGCTTGCACAACAATCCAAACGCACGCGCAAGGACCTAGGTGACTTGAATGAATCGGATGATTCCGATGAAGACGAAGCTTTTGATAATTGCGTAGCTGTAGTAGCGGTAGCACCTGAAGTGGACGCGTAAAGCAAGACGGAAAAAAAAAACATGTAAATAATATGTGTATAACGTGTATATAGATTCCGAGTCAAAAGTTCTTTGTGTTTTCACTCCTCCTAGATTTCGAAAAAGTGCATTTGACCTCAATTTTGTACCATAAAAACCAGTAAATCTAATGCACAACCTGCACTTGCATGTTCTTGACTGTTAAAATGCGGCTTTTTAATCCTATCATGAGGTAAATAAGGCAATATCATTTTCACATGAGAATATCATTTTCATCGAATAGTGTGTTTTGGGTGTATTTCAAACGATTTTCAAACTGTCAAATAAATACACTGAGTCAGATGGCATCGAGCGTGAGGGGCCCGATATTTCAGCGGGCACCCAAATCACAATGAGTATATGCTTGGGTCCAAGCACCTACATATCAAAACACACTGACCATCGTATGGTTGTGCCAAAGGGTGTGCCTGTATGCACTTGCTTGTGATGAGCACCGGTGGCCCTCATTCGCAAAGGGAAATTGTATTTGCGCCGGCTAGTCACTTTTTTGGAGGGTGCTGACTCGAATGGTGTGGAGCATAAGTATCGTGTGCCCTATGCAAAGCCCGACAAGCAGCATATGATTGTTCCTCTGGAATGCAACTCATTGGTTTCCTTTATTTGCAGGACCCGGCATCGCCACTAGAGGTAAGACCAAAATGGAACACGTTGTGCCTCCTTCCCGTAAGTCTGAGAAGGAATATGAAACCCGAATTGCAACCCAATTCCGCACTCCAAATATTGAACACATGGCGAGTTTGCAAAACTCCACCGACGCGGAGGTTGCCAGATTGAAAGTAGCCAATGCCGAGTTGCAGCAAAATCTTGAATATCTTCAAGCCACTACTATTACCCACAGCTTAAGGTGGCTTAATAAGCCACAATAACTTAAAGGGCTCATGGGGGCTTCTTCGGCGGTGCAAAATTTGGAGACCTATGTCGTCAAGATCTTGAGCTGCTCTTTCTGCAATGTCTTATCAAAAGTTTGATCTGAGTTCATCTTGACCCTCAAAATCTCGGTTGAAGTAGGGTGGGTATTTCCCAATTTTCCTTAAGATGGCTTAAGCCACCTTAAGCTAATTAGCTCACCGGGGGCTTCCTCGAAGACGCTTTCAAAATTTGGAGACCCATGTTGTCAAGATCTCGAGCTGCTCTTTCTGCAGTGTCTTGCCAAAAGTTTGATCCGAGGTCATCTTGACCCTCAAAATCTCGGTTGAAGTAGCATGGGTATGCAAAAACCGGGAAAATCGCTCAAATTTTACTAAATGTTGCACCCTCTTGGATACTTCCCAAAATTGCTCACCGGGAACTTGGGCTCGCCTAATAGTGCACATAGTGCCTAAAAGAAGACAATGTCGCCGTCAGTTTGAGCTAAAAAATCTTACTAGCTTCCGGTACCGATAGCGCCCATAATAATTGAAAACGGTAAGGTGGCTTAAGCCACCCTAAATCGCTGTTAGGGTGGCTTAAGCTACCCGAAGGGGTAATTGACAATAGACGCTAATCAGAGAGACCTTGATTCATTGCGCGAACAAGTGATGCAATTATCTAAGGGTTCATCCGCCTAGGCGCCCAGTGCAGATGCTGAAATTCAAACTGATTGCATGCCTGCTGTCAGGGTCATGACCGATGACATACCTGTCAGACATATCATACGTGTCATACCTGTCAGACATGTCATACCATGTCATGTCATGTCGTGTCATATATTACTATGACAGTCGACAGTACGGTCGACCATGACTGTACACGTCGAGTCGCGTCATACATTATTATGACAGTGTTCAGCAGTTACCAGCTGCATTATGAACACTGATATTGCCTTCGGGTCTGGAGATGTTCTCCATCCAGCCCTACAGCATGTAGTCTTATCCTGTTTACCATTACTATCGCAATCGCTGACACTTTCCACGCACATGTGTTTGGAAAGTGGTACCTACATTATCATATATATAGTAGATATTTAAGTTAATCAATTCACTTTGAATCCGTGAATGTTAATACATACAATGCAGTGTGTGTGCATGCAGTGCTTATTGATTAGCACTTTTGTCAGTGTGTGTGTGTAAGATAACTTGTACACACTTTGCAGTAGGACATGTTCTAGATATTACAATATCCTTGACAATTCATCATGCAAGATAGCCAGCATACCATGCACTGTATATATCTAACATGATATATCAAGTTTAGGGATTATTGTAATTCTATGATAATCTCATTACAAAATGAGTTGCTGTGTATATTTCACATGTAGCTCAGGTGAGCATTCCTTCCAGTGATCCATCATAGAACAACAAGTCCATCTCATGTATCTCGACATGCATGTCAGGACTTTGTCGAGCTAATTATGATGTTAACAACCACCTTCAGGCACCCTTTGCTAACATGGATTCGAATATAGACTAGCATTCACAACAGACTATTGGGAATAAATGAATCTCGATCGTCGTCTAAAAACCTTCATTTTGACACAATTTTCGTCGTCTAAAAGTTATTGCCAAGTCATCTGAAATGTGCCACGTAAGCGACACGTAAGCGACACGTAAGTCGTCCCGCAATTTTTATTACAAAATATTACTCGAATTATTTATTTGTGCATGATGCTTTCGTACTCGGCGAGTCCCGGTAGATTTTTTTGTTGCATTTTTGCTCATATGCGTGCATATCATGTACAAGTATGCAAATATGGGTACATCCATGTGCAATTTAGGCCAGCATGCACGGTACACGTTTATGGATGTGCATATTCAGGTGCTTCAATTCCCGTAAATTAAGTTGCAACTGAGATGGGTACTAGCATATGATACACAAATCTATATCATCATACAAATTTATTCAAAATACACCAAATATTTGTCTATGATGTCTTCTAGGCAAGAGATTTCGATCATTTCACCGTGCTAAGGCTACTATATTGCTGATACATTGGAATCTATATCTTCAATCCACAATTATTTGCGGTACTTGTAGGTTTTAATTCCCTCGATAGCGAGGTAACGTTGACGGCAATGTTGACGCTCTATCGGAGAACATAAATGGCAGAGCTTTATTGGTCAAGGCAATTGCATCGCACGCAATATAGGTCGATTTCCTCTTCTCGTTGATGCCGCGGAATAATAAGCGCCCAAGTGACGTCGATTGGAATGACCAGTGTCCTTGGGGTAACCCATTCGTTCCCTATTGGGCTCTGGTCGGGATAAAGTTCCGGTTCTTGAAGGTCAAAAAACATGTATTTCCGAATTCTCCAGGTGTAGCGCCACCAAACGATCTCTAAGTCCTGTCGGTGTCCCGTATGTCTGTCCTCGAAGGTGTTTAAGAACTTACATATCATCCAGCTGTCTACATTGCATTGAGGACATCGCATGTGGACCATTCCATGTGTATTGATAGCGTCTGCAGTGGCTTCATCACGATCGCGTGTCCCATAAACTCCGAATCGTAGAATTGAAGGCATAACGTGGCCACGATGTTGCAGGATTTTATACCTGTAGATAACAATGCTTGCAAGGCGATTAGCAGTTGAAGCGAAAGTCGTGCGAAACCCATAGCAAAAGTCGAAAATATATATATTGCGAGGATAAATGTGGAGCTATAATACCTGCAGATGGCAATGCTTTCAAGGTAAGTAGCAGATGTTTGCAGGCATTAAGATAGTTTATAGTTAGAATTCTCGCTTGGATGGCATGGTTGGATGAGGTGGCAGGTAAAGAAAGTAAAGTGCCAAGCTGAAAAGTGAGTTGTGAGGACAAGGTAGGTGCTTAAATATCTCAGTAGTGTGGCCGCCGTGATTTCAGTTGGCCTATCAAATGACCTCTTTCAGGTGGGTCGGATCGAAGGCCCGCATGTCACAAACATAGCATGTCACAACATTGGAAATGTGAAACGTCGATAATAATTTCATTCAAAATATGTTCGAATACAATCATATTTAACGGTGTTCCAACGATAAGTCAATTTGCTCAATGACAAAGCTATATGCTGTCGCTATATAGCATCAATTCATCCGACGGAATTTGACCCAAGAGCTAAGCTCCTCTCTGAACACACGACAAAAAAGGCTGAGTGAGCATTCCATGCCTTCGCCGTCGACGCATTGCGTATTCTAGTTCTCCCACAACTTTTGGATAGTCATACCCGGCGGAAGAAGAACTGTACTTCTGCATGGGTAATACTCCCCGTGATTTTTGGCAAACTGGTCGATGTACGTGAAAACAGACTGCCGCTTGGATGGCATGACTATGGTAGAAGTAGAAGCAGGTGCGTCGCTGACGGGAAAAAGGGGCAAATGAGTAATTTAGGCAAGAAATAGAGCTTATGACCTTGGAAAGTCTTGGACCTGCCGAATTATTAGCCTATCAGATACCCGGTACTAGTCCGCTCGGATCGAAGGACCTACAAGTACATATCTACTATTACTTTGCGACGAAGGCGTGTCTGCGAAGTCCATGATTATTCTGTCTGGATTGTCAATCATTCTATGAAAGCAACCTCTGAAGTATGATTTTCGGGCACCTTAACTTGCAGATGCACATCATCAACCGACCAAACGGAGTGAGACGGTAAAATGGATAAGAATATACAAAATCTGGAGCGTGTAAGTTGGAGTATACAAACCCCATTCTTGCTGTATACTTCTGAAAGTGAGGGGTTTTGAAAATTGTGGCGCCCCGCATTACAATGCGCACCGAGGTAACGATTTGTCCGCCAGATATCTGCTGTCTCACGACGGGGCGACCCTTTGGCCGACCTGTAAAACATGCGACGCATTGGATTTCCCAAAAGGCTAGAAACTGCAGGTAGTCTCCATAGGACCAAACACTCATGGAATTCCGTTCTGCTGGATGCCGCGTATCCCCCGGGTACTTAAACAAAGGTCGGCATCTTGCATATGGCTGTCCTAATATATGACCCCTTGCAAAACGACAGAAAAACTTATGCCGTGCGTAATCAGCTTTCCGACAAGTTTGGGGGGCTTTGCAGTAATTCGCAAGATAGCAGCCGGTACACGTTGCAAGTTGTGAACGATCTTGAAGCCCGCAGTGCAGGCAAACTGGGTACAAAAATTTCATCCGTAAAGGCAGATTATCATGCACGCTTGCGTCATACATTTGAAATTGTAGCTTATGGTCCTCTTCCATCGATTTCTTGAGCGCTAGTTCTGAGGGCGAGGACTCTTCAGGGAACCATAGTAACCAAATGTTTTTATCTGGATTTTCCTTCCGCAAAGTAGCAAGTATTGTCATTGGAATTGATTGAACTGAGATGGATGGGAATAAAGGTGCGTCGATGAAGTGTCGAGCGGGAAATGATTTTGGAAGAGAGGGGAATAGGTTTTATACCTCAATGGTCGTCGTGGTACCGCTCAACTGCATTTAACCAATATAATCAGGCAATCACAATGAAAGCGGAGGCATGTCACCCGCCCCATAAATGACATCGGTTCCACAACAACATATGTCGCCCATACCTTTGGAGAATATACTTTATTTACAATTGTCATATCAAGATATACCATACGTGTTTCATCAGCGTACTTCTGCACCGAGACAATAGGTTATTAAGACTATCAACAAATATTGACCTAGGTGCTGGCACCATGTCCTACCAGGGAAATCATCATTGCCTAGCGAGCTTTACCGTTTACGTCTCTTGGCCTGATGATCGGATTCCGACTTTCCGCCTTGTGCCGCTTGCCGCTTAGGTATAGGCCCCGCCGCGGCGGCTGCAGCGGCCTTGGCGGCCTTGTCGGCCTCGGCCTTCTCTTTCTTGGCGGCCTTCTCGGCCTCGGCCTTCTGTTTCTTGGCGGCCTTCTCGGCATCCGCCTGTTGCTTGGCGGCCTTCTCGGCATCTGCCTTCTCTTTCTTGGCGGCCTTGACGGCCTCGGCCTGCTGCTGCTTGGCGGCCTTGTCGGCCTCGGCGGCCTCGGCCTGCTGTCTCTTGGCGGCCTTCTCGGCCTCGACCTCCTGCTGCTTGGCGGCCTTGGCGGCCTCGGCCTCCTGCTGCTTGGCGGCCTTTTCCGTTTCCCTCATTTCGACCGCCGTCTTCTTCCCCCGCTCCTTCTCGACTTTCTTTTGCTCTTTACGATGTGCCTCTCTCTGCCTTTTCACCCGTCGTATTCCTGCTTGCTCAACACTTCGTCGGCCAAAGAAAAAAATCCATCAGGAAACCTAATGCACTCTTTCGCTGAGTCGACCATACCTTGCTCCCTGCATCCAAGACACCAGCACTTGTTGAAACCGATATACAAAGTATTTTTCAAAAAATGGATCGTAGACATGAATGCTTACCTATCGAAAGCGACGGAACCCAATCCCAACATGTTGGCGGCTACCGAAGTGGTCCCCGAACCGCAGCACGCATCCAAGATGAAGTGATGTTCGTGATGAAGAGGTAACAC
>LGRX02012060.1:0-12774 GCA_001247695.2 Cymbomonas tetramitiformis
TGAAAATGCAACAAATTTAATGTCTGGTGCAACTTTACTAAGTTGTATATTAAAATGTCCAGAAATAGCCTCATATGTAACGGTTACGCTATCAGCGGGTGCAACAAAATTAAAGTTGGCTACAAGAACATTTAAAATAATGGTTTCTAAAATTGATTTTAAATCATCTAAATTCGTGTAATTTCCATTTGGTATTCTACATTCATATAAATCATTTGTGCTTATTTTTGCTATATAAAAAATACCATTATATTCATTGATGGTGTACCAAGTTTTTGCGGCGGAAAAAGAATTTAAAATAATTTTTAATCTATTTGTGTTTCTATAATTTGTTAATTGTGTCGGAACATTTATATTTATTATTCTTGAATCACCAGTGGTTGATAAATCTTCACTAGATAAATAAAGGGTTCGTTCAGATATTGGATTCATTATTATCTCTATTTAATATATGAATATAATTTTTATTTTCATCAATTTCTTTTTGAGCGTCCCTTTTTAATGGTAATGGAATATCCACAACATTTCCGTTATACATTTTTTCATAAAATTCAGGTCGTGCTATATAATCATCAATAATTAATTCTAAATAAAATGTACATAAATTTGGATATGATATCTGAGCATTTTCATTAATTGTTCACGTTCCATAATTTACCAAAATATTATTTTTGTTGTCTTTTATTGTATTTTTATTTATATTTGTATATTTATTTGATAACGATGTATTTACATTTCTACTAAAATTTGTCATTCTTTGAGGACCTTTGTTGGAAATATAATCTGCTAACATTCTAGCTTCTAATGGTGCATCGTCGTGTAAATAATTTGCATCAATGTCAAAATTGACTCCTAATAGCCCTAATGGATTTAAATCTTCTGAAATTTGGTGGTTAAATTCATAACTTTCAACATTATTTATTGACATATTTCTTGCATCTTTTAAAGCATTTCCAAAAGTATAAATATCAAGCCCCGTCCCTATAGTGTTTAACGTTGATTTTAATAAATTAACTTTATTAACTTTATTGTTTTTTGGTAATTGAAAAAACTGTTTCAAATTATGTGGAGATGTTAAATATTCATAGGGTTGTTTGAATAAATCATAAGGATTTTTGTTTTCAAAATAATGAAACAACTTTCTATTTGAATTTGATGGTATTTTCAAGGCTCCGGCTGTGGCCCAGTCCGTCAACACTCTATGAATGTTTTGTGGTGCATTTCCAACAATCTTAGGAATATGTAAATGAGAAAGAAATGGATTGAAAGTTGTTGATTTAACATTAAAGTTTTCACCGACGTGTATTGCTTTTGCCCCGCCTAATGAGGTTCCTAATAATTCTATTTGATGATTTGGGTATTTTTCCAAAGTTTTCAAGTAAACATTTTCAGCGCGTTTGAAAGATTTTTGTTGTGAATGTTTTCCTTTAATTACTGAAAGAATATCTACTTTGTCCTCGTTCAAAAATGATGGGTTTGAGCTTGCCCCGTGGTATGCTATATGAATCTTGTTTTTTCCATTATTAAAAACCGCTGCATCATATGATGACAAATGTGGATCTAATTTGAATTTATTTCCAAAAATTTCTTTATCCATTTGTTGTTGAGCATTTGTAATTGTAAAATGTTCATATCCACCCGGGTAATTCAACTCCGGTGTATAATTTCTTGATCCTAAATATGTTGAAATACCCACTTGGTATGCTTTCTCTCTTAATTCATTTGAAAATACTTGTTTTATTTCTTTTGCTTGGAGTTCGGCTAATTCTTTAAATAATGTGTTTAATTGAAATTTGTAATCTTGTTTTATCTTTTTATTCCTTTGATCATTATAAGAGTCTTTTTCATTTTGGAAAGTCTTTCTTTTAAAGGAGTATTCTTTTACTTTGGACTTGGAAATTATATTATAGTTGGTCTTACAAAAATCATTTTGGGAATAAATCTTGGAACATAAATGCTTCTTCATTTATAGTTAAAACGCACATTTTTTTTGAGTAGTTTCCCTTCAATAGAATACATATATTTTGTCTATATCTCAATAGCCTTATATGAAAAAGTATTTTTAAAGCAAAAAGTGTTTTGGTAGTGAAAACGCACATTATTTTTGAACAGTTTTTTGTCAATAGAATACATAAATATGATATGCAATAATATGCTTATGTATGCTTGTGCTATGCTACTGTGTGCTAAGTGTAAAACAAAATTGGGAAACAAATAAATATATATAAACTACTATTACAATTGGCTGTCTATTTCAGCTAAAATCCCGGTCACATGCCGGTGTTGCACAAAGCTAATTGCTCTCTACAAAAGTACTCAGCAAAGGTCATCGGATGGGACTATTTTATTTTCAGTGCTTGAGTCAGAAGACTCTGAAAATGCCGGTTGAGGAGGAATGGGTTGGTTAGAGTGAGTCTCAGAAGCAGTCCTAAAAGTGTTGGACCATTGCATAAACTCTGCCTTAAATTGGCGCAACTCAGCCATTTCCTGCTCCAGTGCTTTAAGCTTGAGTTCTATTTCTATCAGCTTTTTTTGAACATTGCGCCTGCACTCTTTCTCCTCGTTCAGGGCATGCATAGTGACCCAAGGGCCACTTTCACGAAACTCTTCCCAATTTTCTGGGCCACACTCATCCCAGTGAGAAGGCCAATTGCCTTCGTCGTCCTTAAGGTCGTCGTCAATATCCTCATTAGATTGGTCATAAAGACCATACTTCTCATAGTCAAGCTGTTCACTCTCATCGCCATCTTCTGCTTTCTTAGACAAGTGACACGTTGCTAATTCGTCAACCAAAGCTTCAACACTTGTGGAGTGACCACTCATGTTATGAAAAAAACCTTGTTCTTGTTCTTTTAGTTTGTTTTCTAGTAAACGGATTACGCTCGCTTTGGAAAATTTAGGGAGAGGCGAAACTTCTTCGTTCCCTTCCTCTTCGCCAAACACCTTCTTGTATGTTAAAGCACCAGCAGCGGTTTCAGCAAGCCAGGCGTCATGGAATTTTTGTTTAGCTATTAATTCCTCCTCGCTGGGTGGAGGCGAAACTACTTCTGAGTCTTCCTCTTCATCGCTATTAGAATGCGCTTTGGCTTTCGCTTTCCCCTTTTTCTTTTCTTCGCGAGCCATTCTCTTCTCTTTTGTGTGAAAGCCGCAGTAACGAATGCGGTCACCGCCAGCCACACTTTTTCCACAACGACGTTTGTCGCCAAACTTATCAGCAATTCGAAACTGACACTTACCATCGCACGAACCCGAAACTGTAATACCAACCGAGCCTTGAGACATGTTTACCGTTCTACTATAGCGTTTGAAGAGACCAATGAAAGGTCACACTGAAAATATACGTGCTCACTAAGACCAGACTTGGCCCGGATCTCCAAACAAATGCCTTGCTCTACCAAACGTTCAAAAACACAGTGTATACAACCGTAAATACACTTCTCAAATGTAAACGAGAGAAGCGCTGACAAAATTGCGCCAAAAGCCAACGTGAATAGCAACTTTCGGAATTTAAGCACTAAAACGAATAAAGATATAGCACCAATAACTTGCAGATAAAACTCGTAATTCCGCTCTAATATTTCTGTGAAATAACTTTGAAATAATCTGAAAAAAACAGGCTGCATACAGTAGACTACCCTTACGCGTTTGTTAAAGCGTAAAAGGATTTGACCCTTGTCTTAAAGCCTGTTGCTTGCATCTGGTACGGGGGGTCGGTTGAGGTACGAGGTATCGATATCGAGCGCGCGGACTGTCATCATTAATCTGAACCGCAAAAAGTTGAATATCTGACGGTTTATTTAAGAACCAGTTCTCGATTTTAGAAAGTTGTTCTCGATTTTAGAAAAGTAGTTCTCGATCTAAGACATATCATTCTCGATCTGAGACATTTCATTCTCGATTTAAGACATTTCATTCTCGATTTAAGACATTTCATTCTCGATCTAAGATATTTCATTCTCGATATCTGAAAGTTGATTCTCGATGTAAGAGAACCCACAGTTCCTTACTGACTATCTCTGCTACCTACCCGCTCACCACCTACTGTTTATGTGATATGGATTCTCTCGCAATGGACGCTGAAGAAATCTTTGCCCCTTATCACGAGTTGGCCGAAAAACAAGAAAATGAGGAAAGACTCGAAGACCGTATTGAGCAAGTGGAAGAAAGAATTGGGGAAGAGCCTGACTGGAAAGGGTCAGGTACAAATAGAGTTCACTTAGGCTTTATGATGAAACCCACTGTTGCTGGTGGACAATGGCAGCTGTCCTTAAAGCACAAAGTAAAAGGTCGAGAAATTGTTGTTGATGGGCCTGTCTTGGAAGTTTTCAAGAAGGAGAAAGATAATACGCGTAACATAACAGAGGATGGGGACTTAGTTCACAAGTTTCTTTTAAAGTGTGCGCCATCAGCCAAAGCTGAATGGCGTTCCTCTATTATTCGCCACACAGCCTCTTTTGAAATTGGAGAGAAGATGGCGAAAAAAGCCGCTGCTGACGAACAAAACCGTTTAGCTGTCGTTAACACCTTATCACACGAGGAAAAGATGGCCGGCATGACCAAGAAGCAGCGCAAGGCATACGAGGCAGCACTGGCTGCTGAAGACAGCGACAGCGAAGACGAACAGGTTGAAAATCCGGCAAAGGATAAACCTCCTATGGTGAAGCGAATTGCAGACGCTGTCGTAGACATCGCAACCAAAGTCTCAGAGGCGAATAAGACCCCAAAATTGGGCTAAGTGAAAAGCAATACGACTACTGAATAGCAATAATAGCAAATAGAGTAAACAAATAGAATACTATGTATACAATATTCTTTTATTATAATAAGTGTATTTGCAATTGTCTTCTCGCATCTTGCACTATTTCCAAGGTTCACGTGGGGGCACTATTTCGTGCACCATCCCACGCTCTAGCTTTCCCTTTAGGTACCCCGCGCATGCAACACAAACTATCATATTCTTGTCGTTGAAGTTCGGGATGTTGAATACTTTGGTGAAACCTTTAGTGTTGTTGGAGTTGTATGAAGCACAAGTCGAGCATAACATCCGAGCACACTCCCAACAATGGCCCACTTCCAATGCCAAGTTGTATGGTGACATATGCTCACAATACGTCTGAGCAAACCTTTCCAATGCTTCGTTATCTAATTGTTCTTCATTTAATTGTTCTACTTCGGCTAAAGTGATAGTTACTTCCTTTGTTTCCATTAGGTGGTAGGTGTTTGAAAAAGTTTGAGAATAAGTTTGGGTTTGGGTTTGGGTTTAGAGTTCATATAGTTAGTCAGTCATAATATTCGGAGTACAGCAAGTACTCCTATAAAATTCTTTTGTATTTGAAAAGAGTTTTTCTTTTATTTTATCATATCTACCATAATAACTTGTCGGCATAGAATCCATTAGAGCCTTTCACAAGTCTATCTTTATTATGTCTTAGTTTGTAAAGTTTTCTCCTATTTTGTGCGTACTCAATACCTTTTGATTTAATGTAAGAAGGATAGTCTAACATTCCACACGCACCAATACTAGCTAGTTTCTTACCGGACTTCTTATCAAAGACATCCAATTTCTTGTTTTTATTAGTTGAAACTTTCACAAAAACATTCAAATTTTTTGCGTTCTTTCTTGTGTGTTTACTTATTGTGTAATTACAAGCCATTTTGTTTACAATAAGGATGAAAATATTAGAGCTCTTTTGCGGGACAAAATCCTTTTCCAAAGAAATGCAAAAAAATGTACGCACATTGTGAAATTACGACTTTCGATATTCTTCATAAATATGATCCTACAATAAACGGAGATATTCTTCAATGGAATTACAAAGAAACATATTTACCAAATGAATTTGATATAATATGGGCTAGTCCGCCTTGTACCGAATATTCTAAAGCACACCGGCGCAAACCACGAAATCTCATTTTGGCCGACAACATAGTAAAAAGAACTATTGAAATCATAAATTACTTTGAACCGAAATATTGGTTTATTGAAAACCCGGCCGACGGTGGTTTGTTACAACATAGAGACTTTATGATTCCATTATGTATGTATAAGCACACTTGTTGTTATTGTAGATATGGTTTTCCATATAGAAAAATGACTAATATTTGGACAAATATGAACGGTTTAAATTTGAAAATATGTAATAAATCAACGCCTTGTGATAGTAAACAAAAGTATGGTAAGCATTTATATACCGCCCAACGTACACAATCATCAAATTCCAAAGATAATATAGGTGTAAATGATGCTTATGTAATACCACCACAATTATTACAAGAATTTATTCAAGATTTACATTGTAGGGACAATAAATTCATTGAAATTCCTACGAAAAGCTGATGGATGATTTTGTTTCTTATGTAAATCAATAAACAAAAAGTCGTGTGGGTTTTGAATTGACTTCTTATATACATCATCAAATACTTCTTTTGATATTTCACCCGCACATTCTTCGGAAATACAATCAATTTCTTTCATATTTTTGTTACGAAATACCAACATATGTGTTAAATTTCCACGAATAGCTTTCAATAGGCCACCGCTATTTGAGGTGTATGATTGTGTAGCAAACAAAAGAGTTGTGCCTAATGCACCGTCGTTAAGTTTTCCTAAATGTCTATGTTTAATTACTAAGTTACTTAATTTGGATGAAGGTTTCATTAAATCTGTCCCTTGGACATCATCAAAGAATACAACAATTATAGGCTTTTTACCATTGTATTTGTGTTGTGGAGGTTCAAAATCAGAGTCCGAAAATTCAAGTAATAAATCAACCGGAATATCATATATATTAATATCTTTTCTTTTCAACAACGACATTAATTTCTTATATTTTTTCAATTTTTCGTGATATTCTTCATAGTCGGTGGCTTCTTCATTTAATATATTTTCAATCTTTTCGGGAACATCTTTTGTTGGCTCTAAAACATCAATATCGTCATCTAATGGAAGATCTTTGACATAATGTTTATTGTTATGATATGTTGGAGACACCAAAATTAATCTATCTAAAGCATTATTATTTTTCATCAATCTTAATAAATTAGATAAAGCTGTGGTTTTACCCACACCTCTTTTCGCCACAGCCAAAATAATTCCGTGTAATTGAATAAAATCAGGTTCGGTGTTTATAGTAAATGCTGAATTTTTCGGTAATTGAATTCCATATTTTTTGTCATTTATTTTTTGAAAAGACATCAATAAATTCAAAAGTTTCCTTATAATAGATATTAAAATTCTGGAAATAAAGATTTATATGTTTTATGAAATTGTTTATCGTTATCTAAAACATCATTATAAGTTGGAGGTTGTGAATTTTCATTTTTTTCATAATTTTTTTCCATTTTTGATTTTTGATTTTTTGGATCTTTTTATTATAACTTCAGGTTCACTATCACTAGATTCACTAGAATCACTTTCAACAACAATAACTTCCTTTTTTTTCTTTGGTTTTTTAAAAGATTCTTTTATTTGAGGAATTTCTTTTTCAATAGATTTATCAATAATTTTAGGTTTAATTGTTTGTTGAATTTTTTCTTGAGCTTCTTGTAATTCTTTTTTATCTTCTAATTCTTTTGCAAGTTTAATATCTTTTTTGGCATCAGCATTCTTTTTTCTCGTATCCATAGCTTTTTGTCTAGCTATTTTAAGTCTCTCTAAAGTAGCTTCGTCCGTTATTTTTTCTCCTTTTTTGAATCCCATATTACAATATATAAGAAAATAATTTTCTAATAATTTCTAATCCTTTCTTATAAAAAAACATATTTATATTCTAAAAAGAGTTTTCAAATGCAATATCAAAATACTTTTTGTTTATTTCAATTCCTATATAATTTCTATTCATTTTTTTTGACACAATTCCTGAAGTTCCAATACCACAACAAGGATCAATGACTAAATCATTTTCATTGGAATAAGTTTTTATTAACCATTCAAATAAATTGTATGGTTTTGCACAAGGATGTTTGCTTTTATAATTTCCATTAGAAAACTTTATTACACTTCTAGGAAATCTTTTACCATCCAAACATATAGTAGGCGTTCTATCCGTGTAATGAGTATACAATTCTGTTCTAGGTCCTTGCCCTTGTCTAATATACGGTTTATTACCTTCAATTTTTATTGGATTATAAGTTGGCAGGCGTTTATAAAATACATATATCATTTCGTGTGATCTTAAAGGCATTTGATTAGCGTGGTAAAATCCTAAAGCCATAGTTTTTTCATATACTAAATCATATCTAAACCATTTTTTATTACTTTCAATAATATTATGTCCATATTTTGTTGTCGTAGTAAATATATAAACACATTCTTTTTTTCCAATTCTTTTTAATTGTATCCATAATTGATTCAAATCAATAACATCTTTATCCCAAGAACAATTAGTTTGATTATATGGCAAATCACATATAAATAGATCTGCTGAATTACTTTTAATTGTTGGTAAAATTGTAAAACAATCATTATTATATATTTCATACATATTTTTACTTACATTTTTTTGTGAGTTTCAAAACAATTTAAAAAATAGGTTATACTTTATATTAATGGAAAACATTAGTGAATCATTTCCAAAGTATACTAAAGTTACATCAAAGAATGGAAAAGTTTATTATAAAAAACCCCTAGACACAAATAGAAGAGACAAAAATAAATATTACGAAAATCATAAAATAAAGTTACAAAAACAAATGACTATACAAAGAATTATAGAAAATAAAAATGTATCTATGATCACTTTGAAAAAACATAATATAGACAAAATTGAAATAATAAACATTTTTTCTAATAAAATAAAAAAGTCTCCTGAAAATTTTGACAAACTTCTTGAAATTCAAAATAAATTCATTGAAAAATTAAAAGTAACAAATACCACTTAAAGATTACGTTACATTATAAGTATAATAAAAATGTTCTATAATAATATGTCACCTAAAAAGAATAAAGATGAAAAGAATAAAGGCAAAGCACCTATGTCACAATCAAAAAAAACAAATTTGAAAAAGATAAAGAATTATAGGGCCGGAAATTTTAAGGCATCAAGTTCTAGACAATTGACTCAAGAACAATGGAATAAAATAACAAAATTTGAAAAAGAAAAAATTAATGATGATTTTACTAAAAAAGATAAAAGGGAAACACTACAAGATTTAATTGAAAAATATGAAAATGATAATGACAAAAAGAAAAAAAAACCCGAATTGATTTCTAGGCAAGAATATGAAGAACAATTTACAAATAAAAATGTGACAAAAGAATTTGTTGATAAAGGTGGAAATTCCGGAATAAGTATGAAAATAAATTTCAATCGTTTTTTGGGAAAGCCTTTAGAATATTGGATGAAATTAATGAACAAAAAAACTGATCAAAATTCTGAAGATGTTAAACACTTTCAATTTGGAATATCATTTCAAAATAAAGAATCTGATTTTATTAGTGCAAAAAATGAAACTGATTTTTATGAAAAATTAGATGGAATGATTCAAAGCGGAGATGATAGAGGTCGTGCAAATTCAATTACAATTTCTTTATTAAATTTCAAAAAATTAAATGGAAAAGGTGCTCCTTTGCCTATGCCCAAAACGGTACAAGAATTAAAATCCAAAAAAAGTGTGATTACCATTCAAGATGAACAATGTTTTGCTAAATCTTGCCTTGTAATGTATTATAAAGAAAATGCATCTTCAACCATTTATCACAATGTTCACCAAGATAAAAGAAATAGATTAACAAAAGAAGCCATAGAATTAATGAAAGAATTAGAATTTAATCCTGAAGACGGTATAGGATTTGACGACATTAATTTATTTGAGGAAAGGTTTGATAGAAATATAATTATTCACGGAATGACTGATTTGGGTTGTACAATAATGTACCCACCTTCAAAAGAAGGGTCACCAAAAAGGGCTGAATGGAATTTTGTTTATTATCATCTTAATTCAAGTTTTGGTCACTTTGAACCTATTACAAAAATTGAGGCATTTTATGGACAAATACACAAATCAAGATGTATTAAATGTCGTAGTAAATTATGTGATTTTTCAAAAACGAAAACAAAACAATATATTGATTGGAAACAAGCTATATATTGTCAAGAATGTAATATAAAATTTCTAAATAAAAAATGTTATGATTTACATAAGAAAGGGACAGCTTGTAAATACTTTCATAAATGCAAAGGTGAATGTAAACAAGTATATGATACAAGAAAAGAACAACATATTTGTGGACACGAATATTGTCCAAATTGTAAGTTATATTGTGATGTAAGAAATCATATTTGTTACATTACAAAGAAAAAACCAAAAGAAATAATAGAAG
Organism: Cymbomonas tetramitiformis; assembly: GCA_001247695.2. Taxonomy (NCBI): domain Eukaryota; kingdom Viridiplantae; phylum Chlorophyta; class Pyramimonadophyceae; order Pyramimonadales; family Pyramimonadaceae; genus Cymbomonas; species Cymbomonas tetramitiformis. The sequence goes on from LGRX02012060.1 coordinate 10,322, forward strand.
AAGAAAAAATAGGATTTTTTGATTTTGAAGCATATAATGAAAGAAAGCACGAAGTCAATTTAAGTGTTACACAATACTCAAATGGAGAATCATTTGTTCATTACAACATTGAAGAAGCTTGCAAATTTCTTTTTTCTAATCAACACAAAGACTTTACTTTTATTGCACACAATGGTTCAAAATATGATTATGTATTGATTGTTGAATACATAATGACAACAATGAATGAAATTCCCGAAATTGTGCAAAATGGTGGTAAAATAATGTATTTGAAATATCAAAATGTTACATTAATGGACAGCTATTTACATCTAACAAATCCTCTTAGCAAATTTTCAAAAATATTTTCTTTGAAAGGAGAGAAAAAAGGATATTTTCCGCACAAATTTAATACACCAAAAAATAAAGAATATATAGGTCCACTTCCCGATAAACATTATTATGGTTTTAATCAAATGAAAAATGAAGCCCGGAAAGAATTTTTAGATTGGTATTATTGGAATGAAAAATTCACTTTTGATATGCAAAAAGAAATTTTAGAATATTGTCAAAGTGATGTTAGAATTATACGATTAGGATGGATGGAATATAGAAAAATGATTTTGGAAATAACAAATGATGAAATTGATCCTACAAGTTATTTGACTATTGCATCTTTAACTCAAACAATTCATAGGTATATACATATGCCTGAAAATTCAATAGCAATATTGAGTAATATTACAAAAGGAAAACAACAATCAAAAATAGGAGACAAATGGTTAGAATATATAAAGCATACAAATAAGATAGAAAATCTAATAAAAGAATACAAAATTCCTAATTTCTATTTTGGAAATAATGCAAGACATAAATATGTAGATGGTTATGACCCTGCAACAAATACAATTTATGAATTTTTAGGAGATTATTATCACGGAAATCCTGAAGTGTACAAAAACAAAATGTTTAGAAAGAATTACAACTTTAATAAAACATTTTTTCAATTGAATGAAGAAACAAATAAACGGCTTGAAAAATTAAAAGAATTAGGATACAATGTCGTATACATTTGGGAATATGAGTTTAATGAATTACGAAAGCACAATAAAAATGTTATTGATTTTTTAAATACGTATAATGTACCAATACATTTTAGAGATGCATTATTTGGTGGTAGAACAGATCCTAAAAAATTATACCATAAATGTAAGGAAGGGGAAATAATTAGGTATGTAGATTTTACAAGTTTGTATCCTTGGGTTTTAAAATATTGTTTATTTCCATTTGGACATCCTTCAAAAATATATAATGAAATCGACTTATTAGGTATAAGAAATATAGAACAATTTTTGGGGGTTATAAAGTGTACCATTATTCCTCCAAATGATTTGGAAATGGCTGTGTTACCATTAAGGACCCGGGGACAGTCCAAGATGGAAAAGCTTACATTTCCATTGACAAAAATGACCGGAACTTGGTGCACCGAAGAAGTAAAAATAGCTTTGAAGAAAGGCTATGTGATTGAAAAAATTCATCAAGTTGTACACTGGGAAAACACATCTTATAAAATATTTGAAAGTTTTATCAATACTTTTTTAAAAATAAAACAAGAGGCAAATGATTTTCCTGAGTGGGTACAAAATGATGAGGATAAAAATTTGTATATCAAAAAATATTTTGAGAAAGAAGGAATATTGTTAGACAAAGAAAATATATATAAAAATGAAGGAATGAGAACTATAGCCAAACTTTTTCTTAATAATTTGTGGGGAAGATATTGCTTGAAACCTAATAAAAGACAAAATAAATATTGCAACAATGCTGAGATATACGACATTTTATCAGATTCTAGAAATGATAATGTTGTTATTCAACCTATTCCACAAGTAAATGATGATGTGAAATATCACATAGGATTTAATATATTAGATGAATATGCTGAAACAAATTTTAGTGTGAATGAAGTTATTGGTGTTTTTACTACCGCTTATGCAAGAATTAAATTGTACAATTTAATGGATGATGTAGGATTTGAAAATGTATTATATCACGATACGGACTCTGTGATTTATATTGAAAACAAAACAAATATACATATTTACAAAGAACAATTAGGAGATTATTTAGGTGAATTGACTGATGAATTGTATGATAATAAGAAGAAAATATATAAAAAATGCATTGAGTATGTAGTCACAGCACCTAAATCATATTCATTATTATTTGATGATGGAACAACAATGACTAAAGTGAAAGGATTTTCATTAAATTTTCAAAATTCACAAAGTCTAAATCATAATGAAATAACAAATATGATGTTAAATGAACAAAACAAAGTAATTGAAATAAAATATGATGTTTTAAGAAAGCCTAAAAAATCATCACTTACCGATAAACAATATGCAGCTCTTGGAATTGAAACAAGAAGTGAAACAAAATCATTTTCTTTTAATTATGATAAAGGTTTTATT